>OZ026840.1:30110198-30345743 GCA_964023205.1 Lutraria lutraria | reverse complement strand
ATATGCTTAATTTTTCTGACAGAAAATCCCAGTCTAGATGCATGGCTTGGAGCAAAACGTTGGATCACTTCATCACAAGTAGGGAATGTTTGGGTAACCAAAGCCGAGTACCAGGAAAAAGGTCCAGACTATTTAAAGGAACATGTGGCCTCGAATCGGTACCTGCCCCATCCTGTATTAGTCAATAAATGAGCTATGAGTCATTGATACTGATATTGTTATAAGATCATTGTGACAACATAGGCAGCTATTCAGTGTATGTTAATTACAGCGTCATTTTTCAATGTTTGGACATTCTATGTTCTGAAGAATTAAAGGATAGATCATTGGTCTAGTGGTATGTGTTCATATACATAAATGTATGACAAATGTTTTGAGAGATTTTAATGAATAAATTTTGTATGTGAAGAATAGATTTTATGTTGATTAATATTCAAGTTTCTTTTTAACTTAAAATGGCAGCAGAAAGATTTGTGTGACGTGAATATTTATGTAAAAGTGAATTTTCCTTGTATGGGTATTAGATAGGTCTGTACATAGCGAGAGTCCAAATATTTGGATGATTTAGATTAAAACATTAAAATCAAGTGACCCGCTTCCGTGGTTGAGTGGTTAAGGTTGCTGACTTCAAATCACTGTAACCTCTCACTGATTGAGGGTCGTGGGTTCGAGCACCGCTACCGACCATGTCTCTTTATGTGAGAAAGTAGGCAGTTGCTTACGGAGGATGGGAGTCTAGTACTAGTTCTTCCCAGGAACGGTGGTTCGGTGAACTGTACGCCTCATATGACTCTGACTGTTGAAAAGGGCCGTAAAACTTGATATAAATAAAATCAAGTATTTCCGTACCTTCCATGGCTTAGATTGTAGGGTCTGAATATTAGCAAGTTATACATTTTCATTCAGGAAGCATGGTATATTATATTGCCTATTTTCTCTAGTTTGTCAAGTGCGTTTTCTGATTCCATAGTTTGTACTTTTCTATGTTATTACGCTACTCAGTTTAATCTGAGGCAACAACAATATACAATTAGAAGTACAGTGCACCCTCTCTAAAGCAACACCCTGTGGGAGTAGTGAAATTATGTTGTTGTTTAGAGGTTGTTGCTATAGAGAGCTTAATTTAATAGTTAAATTGTGTAGTCGGAAAAAATTGTGCTGTTGTTGAAGGGAGGTTGTTGCTCAAGAGAGGGCTGCTCCGAAGAGGTTGTACTGTATGTTATATTTTCTCTTTGGTATAAGATTTGTGGTTCGAAAAGTAAAAAGCATAGGTCCCAGCTTGCAGATCAGATTGGGTCTACATGTATCTAGGGTATTGTATTATCAGAAATTCCAAATTTTCACATGCACTCAATGTCATCATTTATTGTCTTAGCTTAGATCAAATTGATCCGGAATATATGACATTTACTTACCTTCAGCCAATTTCTAGCAATTTGATTGGTCCATTGATGTCGCATAAAAACCTAATACGTTTCAAATTTTATTACGAGAGTTACTTCCCCTGGTTAGCTACCAAGACTACAGTATGTTGATAAAATTAGTCGAGAAAGTTGTACATTTGATTTTTTTTATTGAAAACAATGTATTTTATCACAGATGAGCTTGTCACCAGTCATTCATACTTTCTTTTGTATGAAGTGAGTACTGTTCACAAGATTTTTTTTTTTACTTATCATTTTAAAATCTCAGATATTCGGAATTTAAATAGACTGAGCTCCAGATTTATTGCATTTGACTGTAATCATGATAAAGAGTATAATTCCAAGTGTATAAATATCTCACTAAATGTACTCTTGACAATATTTTCATTCAGGAGTGCACATTTTCATTTACGAAAAATAAAATCAAGGAAAATGCACTCAAGAATATATTCTATACAGTTTGATTGTGCTAAGCTAGTTTTAAACATAAGGTCATGAATGTACAAAAATGTTAATACTATTTTATACATTCATGGACATGTAGTTAGCAAAGTAAGAAGACGTATATAAACTCATAATAAATACAACTTGCTAACACAGTCTACAAATTTTCCAATATACGAAACCAGTCTATTCATTATTCTCAAATAAAACATGGCTGGCTGTTAAATTTTAAATACTATACTAAAATAATTTACAAAACACATTGTTATATAAAATTGCACACTCAAAATTTCAACAGACATATATTATATTAATAAAATTTATTAAATTTGATATTTCAGTATGAAACATATGTATTGAAAATAAATCACAGAATGTCATTCACATACTATCACAGTTTCAATGATTTTAGAATATATATATAATACAACATTGTGTCAAAAAACAAGAAGGGTTGTAAAAATGATTTTTTAAATGTTCGACAAGTTCTTTTACATTGACACAGAGACCTCGGAGCGCTTGCTGTTAGCGTTTTCCGTGCTGTGTCCAAAAGTCTCCCCGTATCTGAATTTTTGTCCTGAAAATAAAAAGGATCGTTATTATGGTAAGCCTTGTCATTAATCTTTCAAAAAATATGGAAATAAATTTCAGTGAGCAAAAGGGTCTGAAGAAAATAACTTGTTTTAATGTTTTTTGTTTCCTGGCAGATCTCTTTTTGGCCCTGCCATCTGCGGCAAAACTATTTGTAAATGAATTTTATTGGCCCCGCCATCTACAAAAAAATACTTGTAGTTGAATTTTACTACATTTTTTCACAGTTCAGAAAAAAAATCGAATTGAAAAGTAATGGCACATTATTTTAGTTCTAATGATGCATGCTATAGCAAGAAAAGTCATTAGTTGCAGCCTTTTGTCTTTACCAAGGATGACCTTTGTTCACAGGTTTGACCTGACCTATCTACCCTACCCATGGTCGTGTAGTTAAGGTCGCTGACTTCAAATCACTGTAACCTCTCACTGATGGAGGGTCGTGGGTTCGAGCCTCACTACCGACCATGTCTCTTTATGTGAGAAAGTAGACAGTTGCTTACGGTATCTAGTACTGGTTCTTCCCAGAAACGAAGCATAGGTGAACTGTCCACCTCATATGACTGTTGAAAAGGGGCGTAAAACTCAATATAAAAAACGAACAAAATTAGCAAGCATGTACTTTGTACACAGAAACAATATTTTTTCTTTAAAAAGGCCATTGTTTATACCTGGTATATGTCCGGTGTAATGGGGTACAAGTCCACTTTCTACTGGATAGATATGTTTGGAGTCACGGACTTGAGCTACGTGTCTATGGATCGTGATTGGCTGGGATTTTAGTCCTTGCAGACGAGCTGTATCTGTTGTAAACTCATTTAATGCCTCGTGAGTAATGATTGGATATCCCATACCAAGGCGTGGTCTTGCACGGGGAACAAAGCCGGTGTAGCCTAGAGATATAGGAAGAAAAAAAATATATATATGTACTAATAGGAACTTCTTGCGTTAACTTGGAACTTGTTTTCAAAGACGCAAACTTTGACAACATTTTGAAACCAGCTGGGGAAGAGACAAACATAAATTGACTTATATAAATACTTGCAACAGTTCCAACAGTAAATTATCTATCATATTTCTTCCTCACTTTCAAAAAGTTGTTGAACAATAGATAAGTTTTGCAGCATGATAACACGAGAGACATGTGCATTGGCTAAGTAACTAGTTAGAGTAAAATTCTCACACTAACATAATAAAACACAAAACAAATATAGTTATAAATCAAGGGAGGTAATCCTATTTTTCAAAACAAGTTATCGATATTCGTATTTGGATTGCCTCCCTTACTATGCGAAATATATCTAGTTCGAAACAACTAATTCTCAGAAAAAATGACAGCAATTAATGACAAGGACTAATATACACACATGTATGTGTATATAAATCTTTATTAACGAGAAAGCAAATCGTTTACTAAGCAATCGTGTCAAAGCATTATAGTATATCACCATGCTTCCCTCGAACATGATTACTTATCACTCTTGAATAAACAAAAAAGTTGCGATTTTGAAACGAAACATCACACAAATCACTCACCTGACATAAAGCTTTTCATTTCATTTTCGTTATCCATATAAAATGGCGATTCAGCGCTCTTCACCATACTACGTGATATGTAGGGCTTGGCTTCCGCGGCAACTGATTTCAGGGGTGTTATGTATTTACTTCTGATTGGCTGAAAATGTAGAATCATTTTCAATGTTAATGTTATACTAGTATATCAGGGCCAATAGGGGTGTTAACCACCGAATAATTTCGGCGGAAATGGTAACTAAAAGGGGCTATAACTGACTCCCCTCCGTTTATTTGTCCAAATCTAAAAATATCCCACCCCTCAATATGAAATTGTTTCCTTTGGGACGTCGTCGGTCGAGCTTTGCCAAACGTCGCTTTCCGTTGCACAATGTCATGACGTCATCACGGCGTTGCTAGTGAAAGTCCAATGTCCTTTCGGCGGTACACTGTATTAAATTTTAAACTGTGTGACATTGGCGAAGCATGATTATGGAAGGCCGGTGTGCCATGCTAAATGCGAAATGGCAATTGCTAAATGCTAAATGCCAATCGCCAAATGTTGTATAAGCCAGGACAGGAGTGCTAACTAGTATGCCGAAGGCAAATATTACATTAATAATAAAGTACAAAAACAGTGAGCACTAGCTTATTAAAGTAATCCTACATACCACATTTCAAAGACCTTGTCCTGGCAAATTTGCGCCGAATTCGTAAGTACATGTAAGTGGCATTTAGCAATTGGTATTTAGCTATTGGCATTTAGCAATTGGGATTTCGCATTTAGCAATTGGCAATTAGCAATTGCATACTTCATGGATGGTTCAAGAATTATAAATACTATATTTGGACCTGTGCTACCAAACAAG
This sequence comes from Lutraria lutraria, assembly GCA_964023205.1. Lineage (NCBI taxonomy): Eukaryota > Metazoa > Mollusca > Bivalvia > Venerida > Mactridae > Lutraria > Lutraria lutraria. Next base: position 30,340,906 of record OZ026840.1, on the reverse strand, counting down.
ATCTTTAATTAACATTCTCTAAAACATCAGGTCTAAGAAAATACTTATCGAGAATGGGTAGGGGGTAAGGTAAATCTATCGACTCAGACACTATGATTCTCCGTGAAGTAAAATTGTTAAAATCTAATCTGGAAATCCATTGCCATAAAGACCAATACAGGCTATGTAACTGTATCTTTACAAAAATTTTACAAATATAAACATCACAAAATACGAAATAAAAACTAAAGCTACGTCACACAACGTCATATGTACTGTGGCGTAACATAATTTAATGCGGAGAGATAATCAATCAACAGAAATATGTAATCTGAATATTTTAATGGAGATACATTAAAACCCCGAAAACCGGACTCCCAGAAAACCGGAATTGCACGATTTTTTAAGTCCCATCATTTTCGGAATTTATCAAAACCGGATATTTGGCTCAGTCCGGTTTTAAGTGGTTTTACTGTATTCAAATTTTTTAACTTACCGGAAGATTAGGTACGGAGTTCTTATCAATTTTCCCAGATTGCATTGCTTCGGTCAATCGGAGTTCGTCGGCGTTTTGCTTGTGATTCCGGTGATCGCGTTCAAAGTCGGAAATAGCACCGTGGCAATTCATTGCATAACGCTTACCAAAGAAATGCTCCGATCTGGGGATGAAACCTACAAGAACACATAAATTATTAGTAATAGTTATCGTTCATATTTTGATTTTTATGCAATATAGCACAACAGACGCGAAGCGGAGTTCGGTGATATTTTTGCGTAGATTACAATATTGCGAGGTATTTTGAACATTAAAATAATACCAATTTTATGGCATATTGTGGCTTTAAGGTAATTTTGAGTTGAGTTATGGTGTTTAATATGGAATTTATTACAATTCTATCAGGCCCGTTACTACTGCCTGTTCACACACACAGCCGTTCATTTAACATAGGAACCATTTTTAGAGATAAAAAATCAGACTTGAGTTGGCTTTGAAACCAGGCTCAAGTTTCCATAACCTCGTACCTAGATCTCTGACAAGTCTGCTAATTTTGGCACAACCCTCATATATTAACTTCCGGTATAATATAATTGTATCACATGTTTACCTGTATATCCTGGAATCATCTGTTCCATGAGCTTCTGATCACCCCAGCTGTGTGTTCGAGATTTCAATAACTCTGACCTTGGGTCCATCTCCGGTACGGGTGCTGAACTGGCCCTAATGTCGGCCAAGACCAACTGTCCAGAACTGGCCACAGCATCGTCACGTAACAAAGTCGATGTAGTTTTACCAAAGGTCTCCCCTATCTGATATTTAAATTGTGGACAGAAACCTCCGTACCTGAAATAAATATAATCACACTGATAATCATTTAGATAACCTCGAACGGACGGACGGACGGACGAACAGGACAATCACTGTATGCCCCCGCATCAATAAATCCAACAGCTAAACATTGTTGGAAAAAAGTGAAAACATGCACATTGTGGTAGAGTATCTGTATAAAACCATTCTTTTTAGCAAATACAGATTTTAACAGTTACAGGGGTCGAGTTTCAACAATTGTGGTTTTTAACCACTCAAAATATTTCCCTCAAGGACAAAAAAACATGATTTATCATTTGCATTTAAAATATCCACTCGACAATGGACCTTGATCATATATTGTTAAATCATTTTCTTACTCAATCGTTCTGACAAATAGAAATACGATATACTGGGCTGCTAACATGTACTTGATATAACAAATACACAAGCGAGAAATTTTCACTTCATTCATTTAAACCCACTCGAGATAAAACGCGCACTTGTTGAAATCAAAATATATACTTTAGTAGTTCAATCGTCGATACAACCTGATTGCAATTCAATCTTTCTTGCGGATATCAAGTGTTATGTGTTGAAATATAAACGATAAGAAATTTAACATATACAGTAAAACCTCGTTATACCGACCACCTTTGGTACATTATGAAGCTAAGGTAAAGCAGAATTATAGTATAACTGATCGGTATCATGAAGTGGCCTCATATTAATGTGGAAGTTTAATTAGTTCAGTTATATACTGCGCCCGATTCATCTAAGCAGTTACACTGGTCTGTCTTCTTTACCCTTACACGTGGAACCGGCAGGCAACATCACCATATAAAAGAAACTGTAAAGGTTTTGTTTATTATAGTGTCACCCCTATTGAAAGGGCCAGCCAAGTTGGCTTATAAGACACCTATCTTATGTTCGCACAGTAACTCCCGAATCCCTTCCCCTTTTGTCGGGTGCGTGGCTGTAATGAGCCTTCGGTAACCATTATTTAACTAGCTGGCGGCTCACCAACCGACCGATTCAGTTCTAATTAACCCAGTCTTCACTGGGGTTCGAACCTTCGATCTCCCGCTCCGGAGGCGGACATCACTCGGCCACGGTTGCGGTTATATGGAGGAAATAAACATTTTTTTTCAATTTATCATTCTAAGGGTATGCATTTCGGAGATCGGGATTCGAACCCGGATAGCCGAGCTACGAATCCAGCGCACTAACCCGTGCCTTCCTCTAACATTACATCAGAATGGTCAACGTAATACATGGCTACAGTCAAACCTGTGTAAGAAGCCGTCAGAATGGAAAACAATACAGTGAAACCTCTGTTAGCGACCATCTCCGTATTAAAGCCATTCAGGACTTAAACTGGTCTTAATATAGAGGTAGTCTCGTTATCAACTGGATATACAGTGAAACTTGCGTTAGCGACCACCTCAGAATAAAGCCCACCCTGTGAAAAAGCCAAGTCTTTTAAAAACAATTATTGATTATTTAGAACAAAATGACCCCTGAACAAAGGTCACCTGTCTATTAAGGTCACATAATGTCATTCTCATGGGTGGCCTTTGTTCAGAGGTTTAAATGTATAGATAAAAGTAATGGTCATTGTAATGGGGGTTTGCTGAGTGGATTTATTTACTATCAATCGTAAATTGTATCTTAATTTTGAAAGAAATTGAATAATATAAATGTGGGGTATATTGTCCCTCTAGATATTAATTCATTTATTATATACAATATCTGGGGTTATTAAATTGTTTATAACACGTGGTAAGTAGATCAAAGGTTTAATAGATCTTATAGTACCCTATGAATGAGTGGTAATTTTGTATTGATTCGATACAGACAATGATAAATATATGGTTAGGTTTTATATGAACGCAACAGCTCGATTTTTGTTTGACGGATCGTAAAGCCAGTGTTTCGTACAAGAATTAAAAGTGATTAAGTTAAACCTGTATTATATTTGTAATCGTGTACATGTAGATACAATACACACTACTTAATTGCATTCATTTCAGAAACGTAATAATAGGCAACACTTAGCTTTTCATTGCTACTCGACCGTATATACTTATATGGATAAAATTGAATACAAGTTTACGCTATGGCTAAAGTCAAGTCTGTTTTCAAATAAAACCAAATAGAGACGAAATATGGTCTTTATACTCGGCTGGACCTTAGTGAGAGGTCTATTTGTCCAGTTAAATACTAGTGACAAAACAGATCATACATATATTTCGACTTGTATAAAGTACATCATCAGTATAAAACTGCATTTTAAAACATAATATACAAGGTTACATCGAATCAATATGATTTTTACAACTGCAAAGTGAATATATAAATCACCAAAATGTAATATTAATCCATGCTAAATACTAATGACAAATGTCTGGCAAAGAGAGGTCATAGGCCAAGTTCGCATGACGGTCTTTACTCGCAAGTTTGACTATTTTTTGTAAAGCTATTAAGAAAGTCCATATGTTTCTATCAATTCCATTCGTAAGCATGATTAGCATATTTGATCAATTATGTTATATAAATTTACTTTTTATGATTGCAATTTCATTTATCGTTGGGACGTGCGCACGAAGTTAAAGTTATTGAAAACGAAATATATTATTTTACTAATAGTAAAGTTCTAGGAAAAATAAAAGGCAATCGATTTCAACCGATGAAAAGATCCAAGATAAACGCACTTTGAAAACGCACTTTGAAAAGAACATTTCATTCGTAAATGCAGCGCGAACGTAACTACAAAACGAAATTCGAAGCGAATAGCCACACTCTTAAATTGACATCCTGGCTTCTGTATTCGCGGGTGTTATATAATAGTTTCGTATCATTTCGATAGATATCAATATTTCAAACTATGCGTTGGTAAACTTGAAGATCTTAAAACTATTAAACATAAATAAACCGTTATTGACTATTATTTATCTTTTGACAGATTGCGAGATTTTCAACTATGAAAAGCTAGGCTCTTCGTTCGATAAGTGTCATTCAATATTTTAATATCCCATTTGACATTTCAACCCGAAAGTATACGATATCTTTTATGTTTTAGATTCCCTTTAAATATCAACTTTGAAGGACACAATATATTTATCTTTTGTCAATGTTTCGTTAGTATGAAGTCAATGTTTTCAATCGCGTTTTGTGAATGCAGTAAAGCCACACATTATAATGACCATCTCATGCCGTGATAACGAACTTATTTTCGATGCGGTTTACGATTACTAATATTAATCGTAAACTGCACCGAAAATAAATGCCTCAGACATGATCATCAACTATAATCATTATGGTTCAACTTATGAATTTATTAATGAGGTCACCTTAATACTTCACACACGCCGGTTCGCGGCAGGTCATACCTTTCTATGAACATTTGACAAAACACGTCGATTTCCTCGACAAGTAGCCGGCAACTGCTTGGCCACATTGGGGCCTATGTGGTGGGGTAAGTTAGTCACTGGTCGGAATATTGTACAGGAAAACTTGTTAAGTGAACCGGCCGCCGTATATAACTGAAATATCGTTGAAAATCGGCTTTAAACCAACAGTAACAATAACTTCGCACACCCCCATTCTTTTACAGCTTCAACGTATTTTACTTTTCTCTCATCGTCCGGTTTGAGATGCTGAAAAATGTCAACCACGTGGTTACAATCGGAACTCTTCGGTGTTTGTCTAAAGAAAAGTTCCACAGCTTATTAATTAATTGTTCCGCGGGCTCCAACGAAAAACAGGCTTATGTCCACTAAAATATCCGGTCGAAAGAGTCTGCAAAACTGAAAATGATATTGTAATAAAGGTCACTTCTCAATAAAGGCCACATTTTTTCTTTCTCAAGGGTGGCCTTTGTTCACAGGTTTGGTTGTACATGAAACTAATTATCGTTATGAACAAACTGGCCGAGATCGATAGAAAGTCAAGAGCCGGCAGAAAACTTGAAAATCGGATCGGTAGGGTTGACAGAAACATAGACATTTATACGCCTAGTATAATTATACTTTAAACAATGTGATAAGTTGTATTTTCCTCCGTTAGGGAACAATACAAATAATAAAATAAATGGTACGGCTTGTTCTATACAGTTCGTATATTGATCTAAATTCAAGCTTTTATTTACATAAGAGAGACTGATCAATGTCATTCCGCGCGAATTGAAGATTGTTTAAGCTGATGGTAAATAGATCTATTGTCTTTTCTCCCTCGACTGTAACAATGATAATGCCGGGTGAACTTATTGTATTCATTTCTCAGTAAACAGCAGAAGTTAGAGGAAAAGAAACGCTGCATAACATTTTTACAAGTACAGTTAAAAAACGGAAAACCGGACTCACTGAAAAACGGAATTCTCTGAAAATCCGACAATTTTTCATGTCCCACTATTTTCGGAATTTCTCTAGAAAAACGGAAAACTCCGAAAATCTCAGATAATTTGACGTTTGACCAAGTCCGGAAACAGTCCGGTTTTCACGGGTTTTACTGTATTATTATATTAAACTGATTCCTGTTGACTTGTGTGTACAAAGCCTTTGGTGCACTGCAACTTGGAACGGGAACCAGTTTACTATTAGGTCTGAGAGGAATATTTGATTGGCTGTGGTCAAATGGTCCAGAGTGTAACCCGTCGATCCCGCTCGAGTCCCGGTCGTAGTAGATAATGTACACTTCAATTAATACTCGATTTCCTGGTGTAGATCAATTGAAAATATTGTAAAACAAAACATAATTCACTTATTCTGGGTTGTTCTAAGTAAAGGTGGACGTTGAGAAAATTTGACTCTGTGCTTTCTCTGATAAGACACATTTATAATATTTACAATGTGGTCTAATATGAGTCAGAATGAACTTAAAATATATAAAAATGTGAAAAAAATCACTTAATATATTGAACTTGTTAATTCATGAAAGTAGTATTGCTAGATATTAAATCTTTATTTTTTTTGATAATTACCTAAGATACTTAACCCTTTCGCTGCCAATGAGACGGGCATACCCGTCTGCGCAAATCTCTGCATATTTGCCAAATGACGGAAAAGACCGTTTGGGAATTAACTAAATAAGCTTGAATTCTTTAGAAATTCTCTGACAAAACAGTGCACATTGTAGGCTATATGCGCATGGCAGCGAAAGAGTTTATCTATTATACCACATATTATGAAATATTTGAAAGAATTATCATTTTCTATCATAGAAAGTTCTCAATTTTCACTTGATTCAATGAAATAAATGAATGTTTGTCCATGTTGATTCGTATAGGTTTTGAAGACATAAGGTCTGTCATGCATCTATCATGAGATTTAAAACATGTACGAACGATATAGTTTAAGGATTATAATCGTACATATACAAAGATTAACGTAATCTCCGTATCGGTGATAAGGTATATTGTGTTTTAAAACTTTAAGATATAAAACGCTTCGTGGTGTTTATTTTTATACCAAACTATTTACAGTTTAACTTTTTTTTCATACCGAGCGACTTATACACCTAACTACAAAAATGTATTTTAATGCGTTTAATATACATTTTGTGCTGATGATAAACTTTGTAAAAGTCGAAATAAATGTATGCTCTGTTCTGTTCTGTTCTGTTCTAATCTTTGACAAAGCGTATATAAACAGCAGCACGGAAAACACCAAATTAGAATTTGTTCCTAGATGCAAAGCATGCTGGGAAATAGTAGGCTGGTACCTGTTCCTGTACATAAACTGGTCTCCGTGAAATACGGAATTATTTTATATAGTCACGTGGTAATATTGTGGCGAATGCTAGGATGTCCGGAATGGACCTCGTGTCCTCGTGAAGGCTTTTAGATCAATTTGATAACTCATCCGCGGCTGCCTACATGCCCTTTTCCCTCACTCGTTCAAGATATTCTATGTTTATCGAGCTAAGCGTGACTTTCTTCTAAATATGACCGTACAGCAGTAAAATAAACAGAGCATATGGTATTTAAATGTTTAGCTAAACAGTTGATATACTCGTTAGCGGCTTAAATATCTTTAAAGCTTTATTCTAATTGTCAACTAACCGATAAATGTTTAACACCAATATTTGTAGCAGTTTTCATTGCGAGAGTATTATACACTTGTGTTTATCTGTAGATATCAGTCAGCCCAGTTTCAAGTTAGAACTTAGTCCCATTGAGTGTGACAAACTGTCATATATTTCTTTGTACACCGTAAATCATGACTTAAGCAATGTCCTAAATGTATTGAAAAAAATATGTACTTTCATCGAATATCAATAACTACATTAAAGACGGTTTTTAAAAAATAAGTTTGTCGTTTCATAAAAACCTCATATTTCTGGACGAGTTTTTTTAATGATTTTTCTTTAATTAATTCAACTTGTTAAAAAAGAACATCTCGATCTATTCCAAGATTTTAGTTTTTTCCAAAGGCGGCCTTAATATAGAAGTTATACTATATACCGGTACACATCTCATTGTATTTTTTGTCTATGGTCAAACCTGTTTTATAGGCCTGCTTCGAATAAAGGCCACCTTCGAATATAGTCCTTCTTTAAAAAAACGTCATAGATTATTTAGAACAAAACGACACCCGAAAGAAAGCCACTTGTCAATTAAGGCAAATTTCTTCTTTCCCTAGGATGGTATTTGTTCACAGGTCAGACTGTATATGAATTATTGTACGCACACATATAGGCCTAGTCCCTGAACATGCACTGCCAAAAAACCACAATGTTTATCATTTTATTTAATTGTTTACTGCCAATGTCATATTTATAAATGAAATGAAAAAAAAACTCTTTATCTTATAAGTTAAAGACATTGTCAGTAAACCTGCTTTATCTGTAAATTCATTGAAGATTGTAAACTACAAAAGATACACTACATGTTATCAATAAAGACCAAATAAGATTATTTCTAGGTCTTTGTTTTTGATAGCTTTTTAACTTATATTACGATATATCAAAACCTAGCTACATGTATATACGATCACCACGTTTATAACGAACTTTTATTCTATAAAAAGTCCTCAGTACTTCCTCTACAGTGTTGATGATTTCTTTAAATGACCAAAGACATGCTGATTATTTCATGTTGATACGCCAATCATCTGAGATGATGAATATATTACAAGTCAACATTGCGATCATCTCACCATAAGGCCAGGCCCCAGTTTCACCCCCCCAAAAAAAGTTGTTGCTCAAACTTAAGTTATTTATTAAATCATACATTTCTCTATTTCATTGCATACATTTCAGAATGTGATATTAAAAGAATGTACTAAGATTGTCTAATAGCGGTTTCCCAATCTAAATAATTGTAATCTGTTGATATGGTATAATGAAAAAGATGATTTGATTCTGGTCCTGGGAATTTGACTTTTGACTCAAGTGAAAATGGAGTTTTGAGACTTAATTTGTCCGCCAGACCAAACATATTTTATACTGACATGTTTAACATGTTCTTATGGTAAATATGGAAACATAGGGCATAATTTTTTTTATCAAAAACGCAAGATTTCTAGACAGAAACATGCTTGATTCCATTCCTGAGTTTCTACTAAGTTTTGTTCGTGAAACTGGGGCCAGTTTTTCCTTTATAAGAAACCTGGTAGTCTAAATGTCAAAACTTCACTATTCATGAACAAATTAAATTTAGATTTCAAATTGTTCCCGTGTAATGAACTTGTTAAAAAGGAAATGCGATCCAAAGAACAGAATAGGAAATCAATCGAGAGTAATTATTGCTAGTCAATTTAAACCGATATACAAAGAAAAAAAATATTCTGATAAAAAAGTTTATTGAACATTTTCAAACAACCCTCTGTACATCTGAACAATTGCTTGTGGGTACCAATCGATACATAGGAAATTAACTGCTGCATTTAAAAGCTAGCAGAGACATAATTTTATGTATCAAATTTCTTAAATCAATAAGTAAAGGCCTGACAATACATATCTAATTTCAAAAAGACATTGTAATGGCCGATATTCTTTCACTGTGAGATTTAAACCTTTCGTTATAACTATATACACACAAAAACTATTTGAAGAACATATCATAAAGTAATAGTAGTTAAGTAATATATATAACACTCTAACTGTATTTGAAATACTATATGTTTATAAAAAATATATTTTAAAAAACCTAAAAAATAAAATAATTTGATAATTAAATAAACTCACCCTGGCGTGTGATAGGGGTCCGGGGTCATTAAAATACTTTTGCCGTTCTTTGGCAAAGGCATTTTAAACTGTATTCCACTCTGGTTAACTGTTTAAATAAAAGATAAACGTCCAATATCACAATACACCCGACCGATTTCACTCTTCGTTGGCACTAGTAGCGATAAGCGATTACCGTAGTTAAGGGATTTGTTTGTTACGTCATCAAAATGTGTGCACACTAGTACGCACGTTTCCAGCGTCTTTTAGAACGACGTTCGCTAACTAATGGCGACTGAGCGTCGCAACGTATGCGACGCTTCATTCGTACGGGTAAATATTGAATTTAATAAAAATAAAATAATATATTTAAAAAATCTAATGACATTTATTTTAGCTGCTCCAATTTAGCCACTATCAGCAGAAATTAAATAATATATTTATTTGTCTGTCGCAATCCTTGATTCAATGAGATCTCTGCTGAAGGTTGAGAGCCTACATGTGTACATACATAATGCGTTTATCTAATAAGTACAATTTACCCCCAGAAAACAACATATTTACGATAGTATACTGACTTTAATGGGTTCGAACCCAGCTACCGATCACGTCTCTATATGAGAAAGTAGGCAGTTGAATACAGAGGATTGGAATCTAGTACTGGTTCTTCCCCGAAACGATAGTTAATTGAACTCTCCGCCTCATATGACTCTGGCTGATGAAAAGGGTCGTAAACTCGAACAAACAAACAATGTTTTATGAATAACAATATTTTGAATGATACTACATGTAGTTAAAATGATAATGATGCTGAAAATAATGCTATCAAATGTACGTGTAAAATAATGTAGAAAATGCAAAAATGATTTTATAAAACTAAATACAAATGTATAGTACTTCGGCTATAACTTGATGATAATTGTAATTATGAATGATACTAAAACCTTTTTTTAAATATTGTTTTCAAGATTATACTATACCAATAATAATCATAAACGTGTAGCGGTGTGGTATAATTATTGTATTCATAAATTGGCTGTGATATTCACCAGCTCGATTAGTTCAGTTGGTAGAGCATCTAACTTGCAAGCAAGAGGTCGCGAGTTCGAGCCCCGCATCGGGTACACTATTTCCTCCGACTGTTATTAGACTCATGTAATGAAAATAATGAAATGATGATAGAAATATGATTATAGGAACCATCTCATTAAACTGACCCCTAACATACATTTTCTTTCTGCTGGGGTTAAACGTACGTAGCACCAAACAGCTAGGATCATTCGGCGATTTTCTCAGTAGCTCTTACGGTGGAGAGAGAACACGGGCATGCGTCTGAGTAGAACAACGTACAGACCTTCCACAAGGCAGCTTCCTGGCCGTGATGTATAACTTGGTCCCGGGTGGGATTCGATGTCACGGTGGTTAGACACTTGTGATTACTAATCGGATACCATGACCAATAAACCAGGAAGCATATCCCATTAACGTGTATAAATACAGCCATCGCGCTTAAACCTTTTTAAACAACTACAATATAAGACCGTAAGTCAAGCTGTCCAGATGCAACTATATTTGCAACGGGGAGACCTAAACAATTTTTTGTAGTATTATATTACTCTGTTAAATATTCACTCATTTGTATAAAAAATGATTAAATATAGTCTGTTCGCTAAGCTCAATTGGTAGAGAGATAAGTCTACGGTCCTCGAGGTCTTGACTTGGATCCAAGCCCACCGCACATGTTCTTAATAATATTATATGGAATGATATTTAGATAAACATTACACAATGCCTGCTTACAATTATATTATTAATCCATTATAATGATACAAATTTCAATTATATAATATAATTATTATCTTCTTGCTTCCTTGGTCGTTACACAATTATCATTGTCGGTCCGGATTTATAAAAACATAGTGTATTAACATACAAGGAAATTCATAAAACTAGACAATATGGCGGAATTCAAGCACCGAGAAAGTCATTTTTCAATATAAGTACAATATTTTCCCAGTCATGTGCACAATTTGGTATCTTTCTTCTTATACATGTAATGATATAAATTTCAATTATGTTGTATTCTATCTTCTTGTTCCCCTGATCGTTACAAATTTAAGTTATCCCTCCCTGTTAGTCCAGATTATAAATACATTTTGAATTAACGTACAAAGAAATTCCTAAAACTAGGCATAATAGCGGATAGGCAAACACCAATAAAGCCATGATGTCATTTTAGCATCACATTTTCCCAGTTACGTGTACAAACTAGATTCTTTGCTGATTCATATTTAATATTAATAACGATATTAATTTTTTAAACATTTTCTTGCTTCCATGTGGGATCTGAATTGACCAGTTTTGCGCGTTTCCCATAATAAGGTACATGTATATTCACGTAACCAGCATGGCTTTAGAGATAAAATCAGTATGTGGGTATAAACAAATAATGTGCAAGCATAATTAAGTAGCTTAGATGTTAGTGTCAGATCGTGAAACGACATTTTTACTGTTTAATGCATGGAAATTACTAATTCAAGCATAATTTATTATTTTTTTTATTTTTTTCAATATAACTAAAGATCATTAATCTTAATTTTGTTCATTTTGCGATCTTTAAAAACATAATTCCTGGGACCAATATACACATAATTATAGATAATTTTTAACAAAACGAAGTGCGAAAAGATAAGCATCAGAAAACAATCAATGGAAAATTGTGAAAATATAATACCCAGATAATAGAAGTCATAAAGAGATGTAATTGTGTAATACAAATTACAAATGCTGTTGTTAAATTCAGTGAAGTTTAACATCTAAGCATTGCAATAAAGTAATCAATATTTGGTTTAAAGTCTTCGTAGTTATCTCCCCTTAACGAACAGATTGGTAGAAAAGACTCGAGCGCTTATCTGTTGAAAGCATAGGCACTCGATTCCGTGATTTTTTATACATTTACAGACGTTATTTTTCAATTTCACGCATCAAACAACGCAAATCTGTCGAAAGAAAAATCTTCATTTTTTCCCTTATTGAGTGTTTAAAATACTCCAAGGTAGTGAACTCGCCATCTTTTCGATTGACGGTAGTGACGAAATAAGCGTGGGTCCCGGCTTTCCTTGTAAAAGCTGTCAAAACGTTTAAAGTTGGGGAACACTACAACGGAAGCAAGGTTCCCGGAAAGCACGTGCAGATTAGAAGGAAAGCCGGGACCCACACTTATTTTCGTCACCACCGTCAATCGAAAAGATGGCGAGTTCACTACATTGGAGTATTTTATACACTCAATAAGGGAAAAATTGAAGATTTTTCTTTCGACAGATTTGCGTTGTTTGATGTATGAAATTGAAAAATAACGTCTGTAAATGTATAAAAATCACGGAATCGAGTGCCAATGGTTGAAAGTAAATGGTTATTACAAAGCGCACAAGTTAAGTAATTATATGTGATCATTCTAGATGAAGTATATATGTGCGAAAGATTAGGCTTTTTAGATGTGAGGTATCTGTCCGTCAAGCTTACGGAAGGTCGGTGGTTCCATCTTTCCATCTATAGACACTGGCTGCTGGTGGGACGTCAACACCAAACACACAGACCGTAAAATTGTATTAAAAAGTTGCGCCACCAATATCAAATTTGAACTTTGAATGTAGCCCGTCACACTGTACGTGTACATATGTTAATACATGTACATGCAAACCTTCTTTAAAATCATTAAAATAAGACAAACATACACTTATATAAGATAGCACAAGATGGACTTTATTTGGAAAATACACATTTTTGAAGCAACAGAATACATCATAATGTGAGAAAGCAACCACCTGCGAATTAAGGTCATCTAGATTTTAATATTACACAATAAAACACGGCTATAGTGACCAATGATATGGCGAAGAATCAGATACAGTGTTTTTTTCTCTGAAAACACCCCACTTTATTTCATTGTTTTTGGATATAATGAGATATTGCTGTAATGATTCATGTTCGTGAAGTTGGCGGCCTAGCGGCCTGACGGCGTAAAGTTGGCGATCTGGCAGCCCAGCGGTCTAGCGGCCTTGGGGTTAAACACCCAATCACTCAGAAAAGTATCAGAATCACGTTCTACAAGCATTATCAACTATTTTGGAAGGAAAAAGTCGCAAAATTTCATTTCATAACGCCGCTAGGCCGCTAAGCCGCCAACTTCACGCCGCCAGGCCGGTAGGCCGCCAACTTCACAAACATTAATGATTCTTCAGAAGTAATTTTCGGGTCTCTAGGAATTCACTTCTGAACAAAATCTTGATTACGTTATTTTTCACGTCTCTTCAGCAATGGCTTTTACATGTTCGACTGTCTTTAATCGGTTATTATATTATATTTATAGAGGGCAATGAGCATGTAAAAACAGCGACCAGTAGGATCTGTTTAAACGTACAATTTACCTTGTAACGGTTACAGTTCAACCTGTCAAGAAAGAAGGCCACCCGTGGGAAAGACAAAATATGGCTTTTATTGACAAGATACCTTTATTCAGAGGTCATTTTTGTAAATAATCAATGACGGTTTTAAGATAATGGCCATTAGTCACAGGATGGCCATTATTCGGAGGTGACCGCTAACATTAGTTAATCTGCATACAAGATACAATGTGTTAACAAATATGGGGGCTGTTCACACGATGACTTTTCTACAGGGGCGTTAACTCGTGTTGTATTTTATCTATTTATGATCTCATCAATATTGGCACAACATTTTCTATGAAATATCTTCTAGTCTGTTTCTTTCTTTAGAAATCAGGCACCCATCCACATCCTGTACAAAGCTTGCAGTCTGTCCCCACGTGACATGATTTGCGCGCGCAGTTCTCCATCCGTTTCATTACTTCCATTGGAGCATCCTTGTGATGACCATCACAAAATGGCGGATTTTTGGTTTGTTTACACGCGCATAAGTAAAACACCCCCTGCTCTCTGTCGACCTCCCAAGTTAAAGGCGACATACCTGTCCCTTTATGCGACACTGAAATACATCGGGACAAAGGTGATAATTAGATGTTTGGTTAATTGGATCTATAAATACATTTCCATGAGTCGACGAAGACATTCCGGTTATCCGGGTTCGCATCCCGGTCGTGGCAGGTCAAACCCTTGTCAGTTTCCTCCATACCTGGTGAAGCAACCAGATCCTTGTGGATGAGTAAGTTAGTACTGGTTGAAATACAGTCCATGTTCACTGGTTTGGTGAACAGGCCGCCATGTATTACCAAAACACCGTTGAAAAAAGGAGTTTACCCATTTAAACCAAAAGCGAAAAGAGGAAGCCATTGCAGTACATGTATATCATAGAATGTCAGTAAACTAATTTAGTACATTTGTAGTCTGCGAACACCAAGTAAGTATTACGGTACTGGTTCCTGTTGACTCCGGCTGACCAGAGACTATGGTGCACTGCAGCATGGAATGGGAACCAGTTTAGCAATGAACAAAGTATTTTCTATGGAATCCTGTTAGTGTCATGTACAATGTCATACGCGGCATTGTGATTTGATTTCGCGACCAAGCGAAATGACATTCGTCAAAATGTCGCGATGTCGTATCGCATTTTCGTGCGTCTAGTTTTGCGACGGAAGACCAAATATAAACAGGTGTTCGTACTTTTACGACATTTACGGTCTTCAACACAAGTACATGTATGACTGCAAACGTATCGTTATATTCAAATGCATTTAGTTGGTCGTACCATCACACCAAGGCTGTTTTTTGCTGAGTCCACATCTACACCAGTATTTTATGTCTCCTAGTTTTAAGCCGGTCACTTTATTTGGACCATACTGTAATAAAACAAACAAATACATATGAGTTATACATATAGTACACATAATGTTTGTATGTCACAAACACAATCAATACGATATAAGATAATACAGTGCAAGCACTCCAAAGCAACACCCTTTGGGAGAAGCAAGATTATGTTGCTCTAGGGAGGTTAAATTGATAGCC
This sequence comes from Lutraria lutraria, assembly GCA_964023205.1. Taxonomy (NCBI): domain Eukaryota; kingdom Metazoa; phylum Mollusca; class Bivalvia; order Venerida; family Mactridae; genus Lutraria; species Lutraria lutraria. The sequence continues at coordinate 30,325,471 of OZ026840.1, read as the reverse complement.
TAGTTAAATTGTACAGTTAGGAAAAAATAGGCTGTTGCTGAAGGCAGATTTTTGCTCACGAGAGTGCTGCCCTGGAGAGGTTTTTCTGCACAGTAAATTTTCAGTCGCTCAGATTGGTTCTTATATAGAAATAGTTTCATTATCAAATTGCAAACTGACCAGAGAATAGTTTAATTGTATCTGTTGTTAAACGGCCCATTTACTATTATTTGATCATTTCAGAGCCGTCCCAGAGAGGGGGGGGGGGGAGATAATAAAGGAGAACTGAGCATTTACATCCCTACTTTTATTTCAAATATTTTTTCTAGTTCTTATAAAGCACATATACACGCTTCTTCCATTTCCTGTGATTTTTTCTACAGTAATAGGCTCAGTTATAGTTGAATTTGGGACACTGAAAAGGCGTTTCTGAAACTTATCGTAAGGCGGAGCTGAGATTTGAAACCACGGCCTTTCGATAGGTAGCCCATAAACTGGTTCCCGTTGACTTGTGTGTACAAAGCTTGTGGTGCACTGCATCATGGAACGGGAACCAGTTTAGGTAGCCCAGCGCATTATTATAAGACCATCGACCACCCTCGTCCGAAAATAGGATGTTGTTATAGTAATGTGAAACCCCAATAAATGTAGCAAAACATATTTTCTTCACAACAACATAATGTCTTGATTTTTAGTTGAAAATTTGCCGTTTTAGACTAGATACGCCTCTGGGAGTGATTATGGTTAATACAGATCCCGAATCCAAGAAAACTGACCTGATCAATTGCCCGCTGGTATATTACGGAAATACTGTTGAAAATATGAGTTGGATTCCATTTCAGTGGGTTTCATGCCGTTTTTCAGAGACATTTCAGTTATATATGACGACCAGTCCACCCAACTATGCAGTTTTCATAGACTGTATTCTAACCAGAACTAACTTAACGTCTCCTCATATGAAGGAAATTCGACATTTTGTCATTTTTTATAGAAGGGTATAACAGACCGCATTCGGGATTCGAACCGGGATGGCTGGGTTAAAAGTCCATCGCACTTACAACTGTTTTACGACTGGATTCGGCTCATTGATTTTGTTCACTATATACTATATATAAAAAAAATAATACAAGGGGAACAAGTCTTATGTATAAAAAAGCATGTACGCATCTTGTAGCCTGATAATTTATCTATCTAACCAATATAAACTTTTTATCATCTATTGTTTACTGTAAGAGAGTTACGGGGCAAAAACTCTTGCGTGGTAGTGTCGTCCGTACATACATGCAAGAATGGTTTCCCTTGTATTATATATATATAATATATATAGCGAAGTCAATGAGCAGGCAACCAGACAAAGCACAAAATACATTCAGAGCCTTATTTAAATTTACGTTGTAAATGTATTTCAGGATGATAATGTGAAATAGTGACCAATGTTTACATGGCGACCTTAAAGCCATTCAGGGCTCCGTTCTATAGGGCATTATTGATGGAACGGGACCCTGGCATGCTAAACTCTGTATAAAATATTTTTTATAACTTTTCATTGTATATATATATATATACAGTACAACCTCTCCAGAGCGGCCCTCTGTAGAGCAACAACCTCTCTATAAAAACACATTCAAAATTTCCTTAAGTTGATATTTACTATAAATTTAACCTCAGTAGAGCAACAACCTCTCTATAACAACACCTTCAAAATTTCCCTCAGCTGATATTGACTATAAATTTAACCTCTGTAGAGCAACAACCTCTCTATAACAACACCTTCAAAATTTCCCATAGCTGATATTTACTATACATTTAACCTCTGTAGAGCAACAACCTCTCTATAAAAACACATTCAAAACTTCCTTAAGTTGATATTTACTATAAATTTAACCTCAGTAGAGCAACAACCTCTCTATAACAACACCTTCAAAATTTCCCTCAGCTGATATTGACTATAAATTTAACCTCTGTAGAGCAACAACCTCTCTATAACAACACCTTCAAAATTTCCCATAGCTGATATTTACTATACATTTAACCTCTGTAGAGCAACAACCTCTCTATAACAACACCTTCAAAACAACGGCCAATATTTGCAGTTCCCACAGGGTGTTGCTGTACAGAGGTTGTACTGTATATCAATTTGTGGAATGCGAACTGCGATCAAACTCTCAACATAACTGACCTGTATGACAGAATTAACAAACCAACGGATAGCCTTAAAGACAGGTTTAACTGTAACGTCCGTTTTTTTACTTATTTCTTAGCCTTGTCTGATATCGTGACGTCATATTGCTCAATTTGAACTCCTCGGCGTTTGCCGAAAATAAGTGCCCCGGATGTAATAGTCAGGCCGCCATTTTGTTGTTGGTGTTCCCGGGCTACTTTCCTGCAGTTTCCATCATAGGAATCCAAAGATAGAAAAACATGTTTCTCTTTCAATGGGGATTAAATGCCAATTTTAGCAATCGCGATCGACAAACATGTCCGGAAGCACAAACGATCAAAGAGAAAACGAGAACCTTGTGATGAAAAAGTAGTGACCGGAAACTGCGTAACAAAACTTTGTAATACGAAGCGTATTTCTCAGTTACGGAAATGTCCGAGTTACGATTACCTTTTGCTAACAAACACGTATCACATTTCCCTACGTACGTGGGATAAACGACAAAATCTAAAATTGTGCGTTGCATATGCCATATTCGTTATTAATACCTAAGTCGACGCAAAAAGAGAAAATATGATCGCTATTTGCCATCGGATACATATATGCACGTCTAAAATCGTATTATACAATCAACCAGGTTTTTTTGTCGCATGTAAAGAACCTATACAAAATCCTGTATAAAGGTCAACTGTGCAAAAGGATCATTTATCTACCTGGTTACATCAATATTTACCGCGGCCGTTAACTCACATTTCACTGTACAGTAACACACGGATAAAGCGAATTCTAGGGACCCGAATAATCGCTTGCATATTTCACCATATTCATAACATGATCGAAATCAGGAATGGCGTATTAGATGGGAAATAGCTACGACACAGTATCCGATTCTTCATTATTTTCGAGTTCATTTTAACCGTGTTTTACTGTATTTTAACAAGAAAGAAATATTTACGCTTGCTACAGCTCCGATCTTGGGCTCTGCATCACTTGATTCTGCCATTATTCTCTTCTGTGTGACAAGGTTTCGTACTAAGAAGATTATCTAAACAGAAAAAAGACTTGTGATTATATACTACCCGATACAACAGTAAAACCTTGCATAGAGATCTACCTCATTATAGCGACCGTTTATTTTAGAACCACTTTCCTCTATTTCCATTTAATTTTATTCCAACTCTATGATGATACCACCTCAATATTAAGCCCAATTTTGTGGTTTCCAGGGTAGGGCTTTATATGAAGGGTTTACTGCAATGCAACGACGCTAACTTCATCCATTCATCAATCCAGGGTCGGTCACAAAGTTAGCGACTAGTGCGATCAGGACAATAAGCAAAAACTTATTTTCATTTTCATAGCGATCAGCCGGAATGATGCATAAGATGTGATTTCGAACCGAAAGAAGCAAAATCGTCTGCTCCTTATTGATCAGCGACTTGCTATTTCCCGGAAAAAAATATGGACTTGTATTTCTCAAACTTCTCGAAATTTGCCCCCAAAATCGTTAGTTAAAACGGTTTCTTTGAAGAATTGCAAATAATCAATTTTGTGTGACCTTTTATCATGAAACTAAATTTTGATGACAAGAAATTCTGCAGTTTTAACGCAGGAAAGGATCTCACAAAAATTCATTTGCACATTTAAGATATACAAAATGTATTATTATAATAAGAAACATCAAATAATAAGAATAATAATGGTTTCTGACTAGTAATCAATAGCCCCTCAGTTTGAATCCAACCAGAGTCATGGATTGTCAATTTATTGCTTATTCCCGTAAGTTCTTTATTACGTGGTGGTAATCAATTACCATAATACCTCTATTAATCGTATACGGTGCACAGATGTCAACGTAATTCAGCGCATTCATTTACAAAGCAAAACAATACACAGATTTATCTACAAACAGAGTTTCTTATTATGAGATTAAGCCAGATTTTGGACGAGCAAAGTTTAAACCATGCATTAATTATATGTTTCAGAACTAACAAAACTAGCTGAAGATTGTAACTTACCTCGTGTAAATGTAATCCATTTGTAACGAAACTAAGCACACCGTGTAGGTTATACTTTACAGCCAAATCCTACTAAATGTTCTACATGTATTCTTGTTTAGTCGACCTTGACAATCAAAATAATCTAGGACGGTACGTAACTTGAGACGCGTCATCCGACAAAAAAAAGAAGTGCTTTTTACTAAAATCTCATCCGATTGGTGCCAAATTAAACTCCGCCTAGTAACCGTAAACAAAACTATATTTTTCTGACCATCATCATTATCGTCATCAGCATCAGTACCACCGTCATCATAATCATAAATATCTTCATCAATACCCTCATTATTATCAGTATAATCAGTACCAACATTATCATCATTGTATTCATTTTCTTTATAATCAACATCAACATCATAACCACCAACACCCCCACTACCACCACCATCATTATATTCACGAATTTTACCGCAATCATTATGTTTCATCCTTACATATTAAGCATCATCATATTTTTCACCATTATCACAATTCTCCTCCTGCTTGTCCTCCTCCTAATCATCATCGTCAGCAGCAGTAACAACAGCAGTTACATCACCACCAGCAGCAGCAACAAAAACATCAGCAGCAGCAACATTAACATAAGCATCATATTAAACATCATCATCATTCTTACCATGGATCATCATCATCATTCTTACCATCATCGTCATTATCATCCTTACCATCTTTATTATCATTAACATCATCAGTATCGTTACAGTTATCCTTCCAAACATCATCATCATCCTTGCCATCATCATTCTTACCATCATCGTCATCATTCATACCATCATCGTCATTATCATCCTTGCCGTCATCCTTACCATCTTTATTATCATTAACATCATCATCAACATCATCATATTTACCATCAACATCATTATACATACCAACATCATCACTCTCATCATTAGAATGTCTTTGGTTACGTACGCTATGGATTATATGACGTGTTTGAGATTTGTTCTTCGTGTTGTATAAAACTCGAATTGCAGTTTCTTGGACTGAACTATTTTTAACTTAGCCATTGAAATGGCAAACCCAGTGAACATGCCTTGTGTTGACAATATTTTTTTATGTACATTACTCGATGATACAATGTATGAATAAAATTGGCGTTTAAACTTAACATTTATTTCCTTAAACCGACGGTTTGCTGTGTGATAAAACGTGGTTGTTATGTATATCGCTCTGTATCTTGTATGAATTCATGCAGCATATTCGCGATTAAATATTTGATGTGAACAATGTGGGTGTTTTATGCGAAGTATGATAGCATGTTTAGCATATTTTTAAACAAAACTAGACCGCGTCCATGAAATTGTTGCTGCAAGTTATACCCAACCATGAAAACTTGACAAAATATGTGGATTTACCTCTGTACGTGGAGAAGTCATTGGTTTCTTGTGGAAGGTTAAGTTAGAGCTAGTTAGAATACAGTCCAGGAAGACTGGTAAGGGAACCAGTCGCCGTATATATAGCTAAAATATCATGATTGAAAAACGACATTGAATCCACTACTGAAACAAATTAAGCACTACACTGTATGATTGTTGAATACGTGTTTTGCCTCTCCACAGTTACATGCTATTACTTGTAACGTAAAGATCATAGAAGTCCTTAATGTTAAGATAGAATATGCCGGGGGTGGTATTCACGAAAGATCTTAAGGTTTAATTTTTCCTTAAGGTTGAAGTTTTTCCTTAAGTTTGAAGAGATTTTCCTTAAATCAAAAATAAATCTTAAGTGGTATTCACAAAACTTTTTAACTTAAGATTTTCCTTAAAACTCGCGATTTTTTCCTTAAATTTTACGCCCTTAAGTGTCCAAAATTTCATAAGTGTATTTAGAAATCGCATAGAACGTCAAGTTCAGGCGGTATGAATTTGGTTTCTTCGTAGTTTGAATATAATTATTGCGTCTGTCAAAAAATTGTATCCTCGATGTTATCAGTTCAAAGTGAAATTTATTGCTTGATGAGTATACTCATCTACAGATAGAAGCTGCATACAGCAAAACACGTGTGCATTAATGCTTTTACGTCATTATATGTCATGGAAATGACACAAACAGTACCTATTTTGGTTCAAATATATATACAACTGTAGAAATTTTATTGAAAATAAAAGCGTTAAGCCCATGATAATTGATTACATATACAGTTGAATCTCGTTATGTCAAATTTCTAGGGACCGTGGAAATTAGTTTGAGATAACCGAAATTTGAGATAAACAAATATTGTATAATTATACATGTTTTAAAGTATTTGTGTGTATAGCCTTTATTTAAAATATTACAATGCATGTTATTGCTTGAATAAAGCATGTGCATAATAATACGTAGAGTAGAAACAAAATAATTATGTATCTATTCATAATAGTTAATATCAACAATTAATGTCCCAATATAAGATACTATTAACGAAATTTGTTGTAAGAATTCGAAAATACGGAGTGTCTAGTTTTACATAGTTTCGGATGTTGACGCATTCCGCACATAACGTTAGATGAAGGCATTTGTTACAACATCGATCACGCTTTCGGAATTAATTATGTTTATCAAGCTAAGGTCATTTTACTAAGATTGGAATCCAAACACTGTCATAGGTAGCAAGTAATCCTACTCGATTTTCAAATTAAACCTACAAGTATCCTAGTATTCGGATACTCACAGCAGCCGAAGATATACGTGATGCGTATTTGTTTACCTTACCTACCATGATTTTAATTAAGTCAAATACCAGGTATGATTATCATGCTACACTGCACTTGTGCTTTCTGCTTGTCACACGATTATAAATCTCCCGGATCCTTTAAATTGCTCAATAAGCAAAATGTCATGATAGGTGTGAAAGCGTCCATTGTTCGCCAATCAGCTCCAACTTTGAGATAAACAACTCTAACTACATGCTAATTAGAGTCACGGGGTCAAAAAATTAGTTTGACATAAACGAAATTTGGAGATAAGTGAATTTGAGGTAAGCGGATTAATTTCATATAGAGAAAGAGCGAAAAAAATCGGGACCCAAAGAAACAGTTTGACATAACCGAAATTTTGATATAAGCGAGTTTGACATAACGAGATTCAACTGTATGTGTTTACAACGTAATATAATTAAGTCAAAGACTAAAGCTTAAAAGATGATTTCAATACAAATGTAACATAATATTGCATGATGTGTTTCAATTTGATAGCTCATGAGTAGGCCGTGGCCTATACACTCTGTTTACAGGGCAGTGAAAAATAATGGCAAAACATTTCAGGGGTGGTATTCACGAAAGATCTTAAGGATAAAATTTTCCTTAAGGTTGAAGTTTTTCAAGAGATTTACCTTAAATTTAAAATAAATCTTAAGTGGTATTCACAAAATATTTTTACTTAAGATTTTCCTTAAGACTGGCAATGTTTTCCTTAAATTTTAAGGAAGGTCGTGGCTTCCTTGAATCTGTTAAGGACATCCTTAAGTATCCAACACTTCATTAGTTTGTTTAGAAATCGCACAGAATGTCAAATTCAGGCGGTATATATTCACATTTGGTTTCTTCATAGTTTGAACATAATTATTGCGTTTGTCAAAAATTTATATCATCAATGTTATGATTGTAATCCTTTTAAAGTGAAATTTACTGCTTGATGACTATATATACACATCTACAGATAGAAGCTGCATACAGCAAAGCATACGTGCAGTGCTTTTACGCCATTGAATGTCATGGAAAATAACAGTACCTATATTGGTTCAAATATATACAAATGTAACGGCTAAACTTTATTGAAAATTAAGGCGTTAAGCCTATGATATTTGATTACACATATGTGTATACAAAGTAATATAGTTAAGACACAATTTAATACCAAAGCTGTAAAGATAATTCCAATACAAATGTAACAAAATATCGCATGATGCGTTACAATAAAATTAACCCGACATGCATTTAACAAAATATTTTAACTGTCTTAGCAATAAGAAATTATTGTAACAAAACTAATATAACGTGGAGACAGTATTTAATGATTAAGAAATGTCCCACAAAAATATTTGCTGCAATGGACACATGAATGATAATCTAATTTGAAATACATAATTCTCTAAAACATGATCTCTAAATGTAAAGCTTTTGAATTCAAAAATTGACAATGTTTTAACTTAAAGTCTTTCTCAGATTGCAATAAACTCCTTATAAGCTTCAAGATATTATCATTATGTCTATAATACAATTCATATATCATTAATGAAATGGATGTTTAAAAGATGAAGTTTTAATTTAATATTCTATGTGTAGAGCCTTAGAGATAGAAAAGTCCATGTTTATTTAATTTCAAGAGGAAAACTACATAAATACTGGTCAAATTATTTAGATTAGGTTAGAACATTTTCCTAATATTTATCAATGAAATAATTGCTATGATGAAAATATGAAAACCACCAAACTGTACCCCGCCCCAATCAACAGTCACCAGGTTAACATGTAAAAGATAACTGATTGTAGAAGTACACTTGATTAGGTTATTTCATCTTGATGTCATATACGTTGGTACGTTAATACTAAAATCATCGCTTATGTATATTTGATTAAATGCTTATTTTTCTTCATAAATCCCATCCAAAAGTATGTATAAATGATAACTTAGACATTTTGTTAAGTGTATTAATTCTAAACATACAAAGAAGCAGAGTCCAATGTCAATGATTTTCCGCAAGAAACGTGCTGATATTTTTCCTATGCATTTATGCATTGTAAAGTACTTTGTTTTATTGAAACTCAAATACGAGCGTTTGTCTTTTTGACCTATTGACTGAGGCTCGATCGTTTCTAGTGGATTCAGCTTAATCAGGAATGTAGCATACGATAGGCTTTGTAGGCCGCGGCCTACACACTCTGTTTACAGGACAGTGTAAAACACTTGGTAAAACATTTCTGAGGGGCATGTACCAATTAAAGATCTCCTAGAATTTGGTCTACACATTATATTAAACTGCCAAGCTCCGCTCCCGTTAATATAGTAAAATTCTAAATGTTTATGAATTTATGCTTTGTATAAACATTATTTGTCATGTTCAAATCATTTATATATTGTCTGATCATGACTTTCACGAGAAGCAATGAGTCATTGATTGAAAATGAGGGATTCATATTTACAACGATTTGTTGACTAAAACGAACGTATTTCGATTTCCGGTCTATTTTTAGATTTCCTTAAGGTTAAGAATATCCTTAGATAAGGAAATCCTTAACTTATGCTGAGGAAAATTTTAAGGATACAAAATTCCTTATCCTTGGTTAAGGTGAATATGTAAAGGATAAGGAATTTCTTAAGGTAAATCTTAAAATTCTTCGTGAATACCACCCCAGAGCAATAAAACATTCCCAACAGAAAAAATCCCTGCCTATGTTCCTAATTTTAAACGGGCATGTTTTACCCATATATCGTAAATTGTAGACACTGACTTAGCGATTACACCAATATAGGGACCATCTAATTAAAACGACTCTTCATTTTCATTACTTTTCATCCAGGTTTTAATTTGATCCAGGGGTGGTGTGCACGAAGAATTTTAAGTTTTACCTGAAGAAATTTTTATCCTTAATTCGTTGTAAATATAAGCTAGGCAAAGAAGAGAATCCTTCATTTTAAATCAATGACTCATTGCTTCTCGTGAAAGTCAGGAATAGACAATATATAAATGATTTGAATAGCATAAATTCACAAACGTTGGAATTTTTATCAGGAGCGGAGCTTTGCAGTTTAAAATAATGTATAGGCCGAATTCTAAGGGATCTGAAATGTTTTTGCCATGTATTTTTCACTGTCGGCCTACTCAGCTATGTAAACTTGTAACGTCCCTGATTGAAACACATCATGCAATATTATGTTACATTTGTATTGAAATCATCTTTAAAGCGTTGTATACACATATATGTAAACAATTATCATGGGCATAACGCCTTTATTTTCAATAAAATTTCTACAGTTGTATATATATTTGAACCAAAATAGGCACTGTTTGTCTCATTTCCATGACATTCAATGACGTAAAAGCATTAATGCACACGTGTTTGCTGCATGCAGCTTCTATCTGTAGATGAGTATACTCATCAAGCAATACATTTCACTTTGAACTGATAACATCGACGATACAATTGTTTGACAGACGCAATAATTATATTCAAACTACGAAGAAACCTAATTTATACCTCCTGAACTTGACGTTCTATGCGATTTCTAAATACACTTACGAAATTTTGGACACTTAAGGGCGTAAAATTTAAGGAAAAAATCGCGAGTTTTAAGGACAATCTTAAGTTAAAAAGTTTTGTGAATACCACTTAAGATTTATTTTTGATTTAAGGAAAATCTCTTCAAACTTAAGGAAAAACTTCAACCTTAAGGAAAATTTTAACCATAAGATCTTTCGTGAATACCACCCCGGCATATTTTATCTTAACATTAAGGACTTCTGTGGCGCAATTGGTAAAGCACAAAGTTAATGAATCTTGAGGACTGCGTCTGATGTTGAACATCATTTTTTATTTTCATTCTATTTTTAATAATAGTTAACTTTTTATATATCGATAAGAAAATATTGTTTCATAGGTTTTTTTATATTTAAATTGTTCCGTTAAATTAACAAAAATATAATAACCTCACATGGGTAATTAGGATTTATATATTTCAATTCTGGAGTGATAATAAAACAAGTAGAAACCGGTTCGGGTGTTTAGTATTTTTACATAGTATTTGAATTTACATTTGTATTCGAGATTTCGTGCAATAACATGTATACAAGAAATAAAAAAGAGGAATACACCAGAGAACATATGCATTTCTTCTTTCCTTTTTCTCTTTTGAAAATTAATAAAAAGGTGCTATTCAGCGTGTATACAAACAAATGAACAAACATAAGAACAAAACATAGTTCAATAAATAAATTATAAAAAATAAATGGATATAATAATTTAAAAAAGAAGTTCCATTGACTGAGTTCGAGCCACTCACATCTACTTCATTTTGTAAAACTGTTATGTATGTACATGCCACCTTATCCAATACACCATGAGAATGACACGGATTTAAAATGATTTGGGCAATCAATTTACAGTTAAAAACTTTACAATGGTATCGTCCATTATTCGACCTTGACTATCAGAAAATTGAACTATATGTGCTTATAGTTTCGTTACAAATGGATTATATTTACACGAGGTAAGTTACAATCTTCAGCTAGCTTTCTTAGTTCTGAAACATAATTAATGCATGGTTTAAACTTTGCACGTACAAATCTTGCTTATATAAATCTCGCCATAAGAAAGTCTGTTTGCAGATAAATCTATGTATTGTTCTACTTTGTAAAATGCATACGCTGTACTAAGTTGACATCTGTGCACCGTATACGATTAGTGGAGGTATTGTGGTAATTGATTACCACACATAATTAAGAAATTACGGGAATACACATAAATTAACAATTCATGTCCCCGGTTTGAGTCAAACTGAGGGGCTATTGATTTCTAGTCAGAAACCATTATTATTCTATTATTTGATGTTTATTATTATATATATCTTAAATGTGCAAATGAATTTTTGTGAGGTCCTTTCCTTTGTTAAATCTGCAGAATTTCTTGTCATCAAAAATTAGTTTCCCTGATAACAGTTCATGCAAAATTATTTTTTTGCAATTCTTCAAAGAAACCGTTTTAACCAACGATATTTGGGCAAATTTCGAGAAGTTTAAGAAATACAAGTCCACATTCCTTTCATGAAGTTGGAATAAAAATCCAATGGAAATACCGGAAGGTGGTTCTAAAAATAAATGGTCGCTATAATGAGAGAATTCTATGCAACGTGTTACTGTAGTATCGGCTAGGATATAAGCATCAGTCTTTTTTCTGTTTAGATAATCTTCTTATTACGAAACCTTGTTACACAGAAGAGAATAATGGCAGAACCAAGTGATGCAGAGCCCAAGATCGGAACTGTAGCAAGCGTAAATATTTCTTTCTTGTTAAAATGCAGTAAACACGGTTAAAATGTACTCGTACATAATGAAAAATCGGATACTGTGAAGTATCTAATTTTCTCTCTTATACGCCGTCTAATACGTCGATTATGCTATGAATATGATGAGATATATAATTTATGTAATGCATTGATTATTCGGGCCTCTAGAACTTCACTATAGCTGTGCTCTACTGTACAGTAAAATCTAAGTCTAAGGCCCCGATTAATATAGATAATATATAAAGAGAGTAGAACATTGGTTCCTTAAGCACAGGATGCCTTCATACAGATGTTTATTTGGATGATTATCAATTACATTGTAGTCGTTGTTCGCATGATGTCCGTTGTTTACATACGGTCAATAACCTGGGTTTGACTTTGCAATAAGACTTCAGACATGCACGTACATGTATCAGACGGCAAATAGCGATCATGTTTTGTCTTTTCTCGTCGACTTGGGTATTAATAACAAATATATAATGCAGATTATCCCGCGTGCATGACCTAAAGTTAAAACAATAGCGCGTCACGATATTCGACAAGGCTAAATAACTAGGTAAAACACGGGTATTATGTTGAAAAGGTACATTGCATTTCGCAAAATCGCTTTACAAAAAGGAATGCAAAGTTCATTCAAAGTTTAACATGCTAGTGTCTCGTTGTATCAATAATGCCCTATAGAACGGGGCCCTGAACGACTATCATTTGAATTAATGTCGCCATGTGAAAACACCATATTTATAAAAATATATTAAATACAAGTAAGTCTCTGAATGTATTTTTGTGCTTTGTCTAGGTGCCTGGTTCAGTTTTAAGTGCGATGGGCTTTTAACATAACGATCCCGGTTCGAATCCCTTCTATAAAATTTTGACCAAAACGTCGAATTTCCTTCATATGAGGAGACGTTTTCGGCTCCTTATGGACGATTAAGTTACTTCTGGTTAGAATACAGTCTAGGAAAACTGCTTAGTTAGGAGAAACGACCGCCGTAGATAACTGAAGTATCATTGAAAACCGGCATTAAACCCACTGAAACGAAACCAAACGAATTTGTTTGGGTTTTCTCATATTTTCAACAGTAATTCCGCAATATACCAGCGGGCAATTGATCTGGTCAGTTTTCTTGGATTCGGGATCTGTATTAAACATGATCATTTCCAAAGGCGTATCTAGGCTAAGACAGCAAATTTTCAACTAAAAATCAAGGCATTCTGGGTTTGCTACATTTGTTAGGGTCTCTTTTTTTGGGGGGGGGGATACTTACTGTTAAAAAATAAAGTTAACAAACTTGATTAATTGCTATAAATACTTCAATAGCTTATTATCAAAATAGTGTTTGTGTGCAGTGAACCGACCTACTGATTCTAAAATCCCAAGAACCAAAACTGTTTTAGCGATTTTGACAAAAAACAACACTTTACCTTCTTTACTCTTAATAAAAAAGAGACGACATATTGCATAAGAGTCGGTTAGCGTATTAGCAAACCAGAAATTCTGAAACCAGAGAACGATGTAAAATCCCCCTCTAACAAGCTGGTTACTTGTATGTCGAACCCAGACTTCGTCACCAACGTCGAGATGAACAACCACACTGTTTGTTCCTTGCTCTCTGTCCGTATCTTCACAATACAAATGTACCAACACGTTCCCGTTTTTCACAATTTCTGCTTGAAGATAAACCCCAATGTTGCTTACTACACTGGCGATGAAAAAGTATGTACCATTCGTGTTGGCGGTGAAGGCACCGGTGTTCGGAGAATAGCCATTGCCGATGTTGGTAATAACATTGTCAAAGTCGAAAGCCTGCTTATTTCCCAAATGTGACAAAGATCTTGACAGAGTGGCGGAGAATGACTGTTTCGAACTAACTGGTGACAGGTTACCGTTATGCAGCAATACTGAAAAACAATACAGACAAAAATGTAGCCATTCAAGCTGCGGATTACTAACGCATTCGTACTATGAAGTCGTGGCTTTATTATTTCTACTTAAACTAGTTAGTCTATATCTTTTCAATTGACAACATGTAGAAACATTTGCAATATATTTTAAATTAAAACAAGATGATAATATCTTACGTCTTTTATCGATTCCATGGCCTACGTTGTTACTTGTATTCATTTCCGAATAATTTCCGCCAATTTCCACTTCTACTTTATCTAAACCATTGATTTGTGACGCATGCCCAGTGGTTATTTCGTCGACATCATCAATTTTTGACACATGCGCAGTAGTAATCTTAACCAGCATAGAATGGTTTGCTTCGAGGTCGTTCATTTGATTTTGTAGCAACTTGTTCTGTCGTTTCAATACCTTGTTCTCTTCCATTAGTTTCAACATATCTACTTTCATTTGAGAGAGCTCTAGAGCATGTTGTGATAAAACATCATGAATTTTTGCGATTTCCGGTCTCTCATCCGATGCTTGCGCAATGCGAAGAAAAATCACACAAAATAGCGAAACACTTAAAAATGTCCTCATGATATCAAAGCCACCAGTAAAATGTTTATCCTGATATAATTTTTCATATACATATATACACATATAATCATTTTGGTACTAGATAAGGAAATGGGGCAGGTGATGAAATACAGTTGGCACCGAGCTTAAGCTTACAGATCTATGTAAAATGTTCGATATAAATGATGGTCCCACTTAATCTCATGCTTATTCATATAATACATTTATTTAACCGATGAAATCTTTGAATAAAGGCTCACTGTGTCTAGAATATAAGTATTCCTTCGCATCCGCTTGGTGGTCTCTGTTGACAGATGACACTATATTTATTTTCTAAATGCCACCCTGTATTGACGGTCTTCTGTCTTTGCAATACGGAATCCTGCAAATTTCGACCGTAAAATTGCGGGTCAAAAAATGACAAGTAGTCGTAAACAGTGGCTTTACTTTATTATCATAAATACATTTATTATAAAACATTTAGTTAGTGCATGACCACATCACTATAATCACAACTTATTTTCAAACCAGGAGTAATCGATGGTCTAGTAATCACGCACTGGACTACATATCCAAAGGTCGTATATTCGAATCTCTGCTCCGCCTTTCAATATTTCAGGACGCTTTTCCAGTGTCCCCATCGCAACAACCATGCTTAGTACTGTTTAGAAAATCACAAGAAATATTTGAGGCGTGTACCGGTGCTTTACACAAAGCACGATAAAGAACCAGGAAAAAATATTCGAAATAAGAGTAGGGATATAAATGCTAGGTTTTCTTGAATCTTCTTTCCCTCCCTCTCTTTCCCTCCCTCTCCCTCCCTCTCTCTCTCTCTCTCTCTCTCTTGGGCTACTCTGAAATTACCAAATAGATCTGTCAAATGGACAATTAAACGATAGATAAACAGTTTGCAATTTGATAATGAAACTATGTTGGGACCAATCTTGAGTGTCTGAAAATTAACTGTACAATACAACCTCTCCACAGCAGTACTCTCTTGTGAACAATCTCCCTTCAACAACAGACTGATTTTTCCAACTGTACTACTTTGTATTTAACAATTAATTTTACCTCACTAGAGCAACAACTTCTCAGCAAAAACTTAATATTGCTTCCCTGTCCCAAAGGGTGTTGCTTTGGGGAGGTTGCACTGTATTATCTTATATCGTATGGGTTGTCTATGAGACATACAGACAGTATATGTACTACATGTGTAGTAAATATGTACAGTTTTGTTTTTATTACAGTATGGTCCAGCTAAAGTGACCGGTTTAAAACTAGGAGACATAAAACAGTGGTGTAGATGTGGACTCAGCAAAACACAGCCTTGGTGTGATGGTACGACCAGCTTTAAATACATTTAAAAAAATAATACAATGATACGTTTACAGTTTGTTGAAGACAGTGAATAATGACCACCTGTCTGAAAAGTACGGAATCCTGTTGGTGTCATGTAAAATGGCTGCTGTCGCCCCCCAAACGCGATGTACGACAACGCGATACGACATTGCGACATTTGGCGCAATGTTGTGCGTCGCTTTGGGGGTGAGGAGCGACGGATAACATTTCACATGACACTATTTCGTAGAAAAGGCTGATGGTTTAGTCTCTAAAACAAAATATTATTTACTGTTTGAATAAGTTTTTTTTTACATTTTCTCAAAGGTAGTCCTTGTAGACAGGTTCATTTGAGCATTGAATTACCACCCTTAACTGTGCAAATTCATTCAAGTATCATGATTTATTCCACCATATTTGTTAAATTGAGATTTTGTCTTTCAATACAATTATCACCATTTTGTTTTTGTTCTGTCCGAGGATCACAGACAAATGACTTATGCAGATGGTTAAAGGAAACAAAATCACTGAAAATGAAATTAAAAGTCACTTTAGGCAGTCAGCATACCCGCCATCTTTTTTGTTCATCACGTGGTATATTGTGACTCGTAAACCGGTTCCCGTTTCATTTTGCTGCTCAGATTGAGTCAACGGGAATCAGTTTATTGTAGCCCGCTGACTGATAGGGGAGATGATTGCTACGAGGGTAACGCAACTTTGTTCATTGCTAAACTGTTTCCGGTTCCATGTTGCAGTGAACCAAAGTCTCTGTACAGTCAGAGTCAACGGGAACAAGTATAGTAATACTTACTTGGTGCTCGCAGACTACTGAATTTGATTAGTTTACTGACATTCTACGATATTCTGCAATGGCTTCCTCTTCTCTTTTCGCTTTGGGTTTAAATGTGTTAACTCCTTTTTTCAACGATGTTTCAGTAATACACGGCGGCCTGTTCACAAAACCAATGAACATGGACTGTATTTCAACCAGTACTAACTTACTCATCCACAAGTATTTGGTTGCTTCACCACATATGGAGAAAATTTACAAGTGTTTGACCTGCAACGACCGGGATGCGAACCCGGATAACCGGAATGTCTTCGTCGACTCATGGAAATGTATTTATAGATCCAATTAAGCAAACATCTAATTATCACCTTTGTCCCGGTGTATTTCAGGGTCGCATAAAGGGACAGGTATGCTGCCTTTAAACTGGGAGGTCGACAGAGAGCAGGGGGTGTTTTACTTATGCGCGTG
Source organism: Lutraria lutraria (assembly GCA_964023205.1). Classification (NCBI taxonomy): domain Eukaryota; kingdom Metazoa; phylum Mollusca; class Bivalvia; order Venerida; family Mactridae; genus Lutraria; species Lutraria lutraria. The sequence goes on along the minus strand of OZ026840.1, from coordinate 30,308,234 downwards.
TAAACAAACCAAAACTCCGCCATTTTGTGATGGTCATCACAAGGATGCTCCAATGGAAGTAATGAAACGGATGGAGAACTGCGCGCGCAAATCAGGTCACGTCGGGACAGACTGCAAGCTTTGTACAGGATGTGGATGGGTTCCTGATTTCTAAAGAAAGAAACAGACTAGAAGATATTTCATGGAAACTTTGTGCCAATATTGATGAGATTATAAATAATTAAACTACAGCACGAGCTAACGCCTCTGTGAAAAAGGTCATGGTGTGGATAGCCACGCATTTGTTAACGCATATATCTCGTACATGTATGTTAATTAAGAATATGCAGTCAGACCAGTGTTAGCGGTCACCTCCGAATAAAGGCCAACCTGTGAATAATGGTCATTATTTTACAACCGTCATTGATTATATACAACAACTGACCTCCGAATAAAGGTCTCGTGTCAATAAAGGCCATATCTTGTCTTTCCCAAGGGTGGCCTTATTTATTGACAGGTTTGATTGTACCTGTACCGAGGCAAATTGTACGTTTAAACAGGTCCTACCGATCGCTGTTATTACACAGAAGCCATTGAGATGCAGATTTTGCAAAAAAATGTACATTGATATAATATACAAATGTACATTTCTTTACTGTTTGGTCTCCGAACTCGCACACAACCTTTGCAGATTGTTTCTGATTCTTCGCCATATCATAGTTCACTATAACCTTGTTTTATTGTGTAATATTAAAATCCAGATGACCTTAATTCGCAGTTGGTTGCTTTTTTACATTCGGATGTATTCTATTGCTTCAAAAATGTGTATTTTCTAAATAAAGTCCATCTTGTGCTATCATATATAAGTATATGATTGTCTTATTTTAATGATTTTATGGAAAGATTGAAAGTGACAGGCTATATTCAAAGTTTAAATTTAGTGGTGCAACTTCTTGATGAAATTTTACGGCTTGTGTGTTTGTTGTTTCCCACCAGCAACCAGGACATAGATGGAACCACAGGCCTTCCGTAAGCTTGACGGACATATACCTCACATACACACCCGAAGAATACAGGCCTTTGTGTAAAATTATCGAAATGCAATTAGCTAGCTATGGGTTTTCCGAGTTCGCACATTTAAAGATAATGACCAGGATTAACGTATTGGATGTTTAATTTGGTCAGGCGAGAAGTTCATTCTACCCGTTTTCAAGCCACCTCGAGTGACTGCGTCGTGCGGTTTCACCATCAAATTATCAACCAACAGGCAGTATCTTCAAACGCGCGTATTTGGAAAACTCAAAGCTGCTAACTGCATTTCGATATTTTACACAAAGGCCTGCATTCTTCAACGTTTTTGAAAAAAACTTACCTTGATGTCAGACAATATGAGTGCTCACAACGAGGACGGAAGTTTCTCACAACATTTTTGCCGAAGTTAAACGTGCGTGACTATAAACTTAACCTTTGTCCCGTGATTTGTGTATTTGATGGTACTGTAACAGTATGGTATTCGTATATAATTGTGTATTTATAAATTGGCTGTAACATTAATGGCATGATAAGCTCAGTTTGTAGAGCATCTGACTTGCAAGCAGGAGGTCACGAGTTCGAGCCCAGCATCAGGTACATTATTTTCCTCCTGTTACTGTATTCCGTTTTACAGTAATCGGTTAGCTGCGTGTGGATACCCAAACTCAGGGTTACTTAACACCTTGTTAAGTTTTCCTAGACGGGGGAAACTTTTTTTGGTATTCACGAAAGATCTTAAGGATAAAATTTTCCTTAAGGTTGATTTTTTTCCTTAAGGTTCAAGAGATTTACCTTAAATTTAAAATAAATCTTAAGTGGTATTCACAAAACATTTTTACTTAAGATTTTCCTTTAAACTCGCGATTTTTTCCTTGAATTTTAAGGAAGGTCGTGGCTTCCCTAAATCTGTTAAGGACATCCTGGAGTATCCAACCTTTCATTAGTTTGTTTAGAAGTCGCCTAGAATGTCAAATTCAGGCGGTATATATTCACATTTGGTTTCTTCATAGTTTGAACATAAATATTGCGTTTGTCAAAAATGTATATCATCAATGTTATAATTGTTATCATTTACTGCTTGATAATTATACAAATATACAGATAGATGCTGCATACAACAAAGCATTCGTGCAGTGCTTTTACTTCATTGAATGTCATGGAAAATAACAGTATCTATATTGGTTCAAATATATAAAATGTTAAAAAATATATCAGTAGTAATGGGCGGTACCCTGGGACCATTTGCACCCATTTTGGTCCCCAAAGTAAACAAAATTGTGACAAATTAGGACAAATTGGAAATCAATGTTGTACCCCAAAATAGTATGAATTGAATTTTAGGAATGTTCTGGGACCATTGTTTTGTGTGTGTATAGACTAAAATTTAGACAATGAGAGAATTTTCTTTCGAAAAGACATGGTGGCCCTGAAAAGGGCCGTTGGTGGTCCTGAAAAGGACCGTTGGTTTCTTCATAGCTGTTAGTCGGATCTTCATTTCTTTATTTCTTTACCATACTTGCCCCGAGGTTGTTTCTCAAGGTCATGTTTTCGTTTCTTCGTTTCTGTCATCTCCGGTTTCTTTTTGTCATGCTCCGGTTTCATTTTCTCATGCTCATGTTTTCGTTTCTTTGAATCATACATAAACTGTACAGGTACAATCATTTCTTGTGGCTTAAACCGTACTTCTTGATTTTTCAAGAGTCTGACCATCTCTTGCATGACTTGATTCATCTGTACCATTTCTTCCCTGATACCTTGTAGAACAGACAATCCCGCTGTAGGCTTTGCATCACCCGTTGTATTAGACTGTGTTTTCGCCATAGGGGGCTGTGTATTCGCCATAGGGGGTTGTGTATTCGTCATAGTGGGTTGTACATCTACCATAGGCTGTGTATTCGTCATAGTGGGTTGTACATCTACCATGGGTTGTATCGGCTGTACATCTACCATGGGGGGTTGTACATCTACCATGGACTGTTGACTGTATTGGCTGTACAGTGGTTGACTGTATTGGCTGTACTGTGGCTGACTATACTGTAGTTGACCGTACTTTGGCTGGTTGTACTTCGGCTGGTTGTAATGCATACCCGCATTCGGGTCTATCAACTCAGATGATTCTAGTGCTTCTCTCAATACATCGTATGGCATGTTGAAGGACTCCATGCTAGATAATGAAAAAATAGTGTCTGCGCCGGGGGTATTTATACTTTTTGCCTGCACGCGCCAGTGTTCTATTAGGTCAAGGTTATTTTTGACACTTCAAGTTTTTTTGTTTTTTTTTAATAAGTGTGACACTTCAAGTTTTTTTTTGAACAAGTGTTTGACACGTCAAGGTCAATTGTGACACTTCAAGGTTATATTGTAGATATGCTTTGTACACATCATACAATCACAGCACTTTGAATACATTTGTGGGAATACTTTGTACACATCATACTATCACAGCAATTTGAACACTGTACACTTAATATATACTATCACAGCAATTTGAACACTGTACACTTAATATATACTATCACAGCAATTTGAACACTGTACACTTAATATATACTATCACAGCAATTTGAACACTGTACACTTAATATATACTATCACAGCAATTTGAACACTGTACACTTAATATATACTATCACAGCAATTTGAATACTGTACACTTAATATATACTATCACAGCAATTTGAATACTGTACACTTAATATATACAATCACAGCACTTTGAATACATTTGTTGAAAATGATTGTACACATCATACTATCACTTATATTTGTAGGGAAAAATGTTATAATGTTTTTGAAAACTTACCTCACACCGTATATTAAGTTGTTTGTATTTGGTGTTATCAGATAGGACTGTAAATATTGACAATATGAGAGTGATTCTTTCTGAATTGTATGGGGGCCCTGAAAAGGGTCGTTGGTGGTCCTGAAAAGGACCGTTGGTGCTTGTATGGGGATTAATGGCGTTGACCGCATCTCCCCATACAAGCGGGACACCACTTGTCCCATTTCTGGACATCCTTGGGGTCCGGCGTGGGTTGGTAGAGGTTCGACGGAACCTCTACCAGTTCATCTTCCCAGTTCTCTGGGGTTGATTCTTGGGGGGTATCCCCCCAGTCCTCTTCCCCAGAGCAGACCTCAACCTCCTCTACAAACTTCTCCTTCCCCTCTCTCAGCTCTTTCACTTCAAAGCGCAGCTCTTCTAGCTGCATCTCCAGCTGTTCAATATACCGCCCTAAGGCAGCATATTTTCTCTTGATAATATTGACTGTTCTCTGTGACATCTTGATACAGAATGAAACTAGATCAAGGCAAGGTCACTCACTGACTTTGATACAAGGACTCTGATTGGTCCATTTTTAACGGTATTTCATTGGTCCATTTTAACGGTATTTCATTGGTGTATTTTAATGGCATTTCATTGGTCTGTTCTAGGTCAGTGTTTTTTTCATGTTCCATAGCTCATTTATGTTTCATGATTCAACATGGGCAACTGCTTGAAAAGTACTTCTGATGAACCTGATGAGTTACAAGAAGATGTTTGGATGGTCAAGATGGGTAATTTGTACCCAGACTTGTCTGAATTCCAAGATGCATGTGTAGAGGTGAAGATGGATATCAAGATGGGTAATTTATACCCTGACCTTGCCATCTTTTATGATGAGGATTTGAGAGCCAACTATTGGCGATACCTATTTCTTGCAGAAATGCAATGAATTACCCAACGGCCCTTATTAGGGCCACCATATGTGTTAGATTCGTTTTATATCTCAAGCAAAGACAAAAGCATATTACATTGTCTATCATTTTATTTTTGAAAACATTCTGAGTAACAAAGTACAACAAAGTACAACACAATACAACTCACTTAGTCTCCAATTTAAGTCTATACACAATTGTCCAACACATTGTCCAACACATTGTCCAACACATTGTCTGGATTACACAAAGTCACTCACAGTTTTTGTTGGATTCTTTTTGTATTTACGTTTTTTCTTACTCTGTTCTGCGTCCTGTAGATCGACCTGTTCACCTTGTTTCTTAGGACAGTCTGCGATGAAATGTCCTTGTTCATGACAATAAAAGCATTCATTGTTGAAGGGTTCCGTACAGCTGGTAGAATAATGTCCTTTCTTTCCACAACGATAACACTTGATATGATCCCATGTTACATTTTTCTGTCCACAGAGCTGATCCGCTAAGTTGTTAAGCTCTTTAATTTTCTTCTTTAATGAATACATCAAAGTTTGATCTCGGTTCTCTTCAGCTTGGTTCATTTTAGGATCGCTCATGTTGAAATGATAAAAAACTGACGGAGCGTACGTCTTTTATAGAGTGTCACGCGTTGTGACCTTGAACCCGAACTATAAAAAACGGCGGAGAAGTTTTAAGATCATAATCATGTCAGATACCGACAGTACTAGTGGTGAGGATGAACCTCCAACTAAACGAAGTAAGTTTGAGCCTGTGCGCGACTATTATAACATACAGTCACGCATGGAAAGAAAGTCAAGGAAATTCAAGACTCAATCTAGAGTATATGATGTGACATTTCAGCCGTATAATCAATCGTTTGAATTTACAAACAGGTTGTTTAATGATATGATGGATCAGCTCTACAAGAGATGTGAAGTGAAGTCGAATGATCGAGTTCGAGTATCTATTCTACATCCTGATTTGGACTTTGGAATACATGTTCCGTTTAATAGGGCATCTCGTATTAGTGGAGATACATTGTTGGATGAAATTGAACGTGTGGCACAAAGTAACCGTCAATTTAAAATTCATGATGGGGCGGCACAGATGGAAATTACGCATATTGCTATGCCACAGGGATCCGGAAAGAAAACGTTTAAAGCACCAAACTTATCCAGTATGCGGAAGTCAAAGACAAGTGTTGTGTGTATTGACAATAGTAAGGACTCTATGTGTTTAGCTAGATCGATTGTGGTAGGACGGTGCAAAGTACATGAAAATCAAACCCCGGAATGGAAAAAACGATGGGGTCTTATACGTCACTCTAAGAAAAATCTTCAAAAATACGAAGCTGAAGCATTATTAAAGCAAGTGGGTATTTCATCGGATCAGTCGTGTGGTATAGAAGAATACCAAAAACTACAGGACTATCTCTATCCAGGCTATGTGATTAAAATTCATCCACAACATTATGGAAGTGAATTGTTATTCAAACCACCTGCTATGACTGAAAAAAGTCGTGTGATTCATATCTTTCACCATGATAATCATTATGACTGTATCGTATCCATCACCGGATTTCTCGGGCGGAGTTATTATTGTGAATGGTGTGATATCAGTTATGATCACCGTGAAGGACACCAGTGTAGCCATATTTGTCAGTGTTATGCTCACACCCTGTGCCCAGCAGGACAATCTATAAGATGTCCGGATTGTCATCGCCTATTCCAGAGTCAGGCATGTTTTGACAATCATAAAACTAAAACGGGAAAACAACGTAAAACCATTTGTGAATCCGTATGGAATTGTAAGAAATGTGGGCAAAAGGTGCTTGGAACGAAACGGAATCACGTTTGCCCAGGGACAAAGAAATGCAGGTGTTGTAAAGCCATAGTAGGACCAGATCATGACTGTTACATTCCAACGTATGAACCACCCGATAGAAAACAACCAGAAGTACCATTCATCTTTTTTGATTTTGAATGTCGTTTTGATTCTGGAGAACATATCCCTAATTTTTGTGTGGCTCAACGTGCTTGTGGTGACTGTATGTGTAAGTCAGTGAAAACTCCATGTGAGTATTGTGAAGAGGTGAATGAAGCCAGACAAATGACATTCCGTGGTGAAAATACGTTACAACAATTCTGTACTTGGCTATTCCTCCCTACCCATCGAGGATCGACAGTGATAGCCCACAATGCTCAAGGCTATGACGCTCAGTTTATTCTTAGATATGTGGTTACTCAGGGGACGGCGAAACCCCAGTTGATTATGAATGGTAGTAAAATCATTCAATTGAGAGTGCATGGAATACGCATGATTGACTCCCTCAGTTTCCTGAGTATGCCTCTCTCCTATTTTCCCAATACATTTGGACTGACCGAGTTAGCCAAAGGATGGTTTCCATTCTATGCAAACACCTTGGCGTATCAAGATTATGTGGGACCTTATTTGCCGCTACACTTTTACAAACCGGATAGTATGAAACCAGAGCGACGTGAAGAGTTTTTAACCTGGTACAATGAAAGAAAAGGAGACGTATTTGATTTTCAAAAGGAAATGGAGAAATACTGTCAATCGGATGTGGACATTTTAAGACGCGGATGTGGAGAATTTCGTCAACAATTATTGGACAGTGATCAAATAGATCCATTTACTGAAGCTACCACGTTAGCTCAAGTGTGTAACAAAGCCTGGCGCAAAAATTCCATGCCACCTCATAGTTTAGCCGTGATTTCGGATGCCGGGTATCCCAATAAAACCCGGTATTCCATGAAAGGCATACGTTGGCTACAAATGATGGCTGTCACAGAAGAGATACATATTCGGCATGCCTTGAATAACAAAGGCGAAGTCAAAATTGGACCTTATTACGTGGATGGCTATTGTCAAGAGACCAACACCGTGTATGAATTCATGGGATGTTGGTACCATGGGTGCCCCACCTGTTTTCCTAACCGAAGTACCATCAATCCATACACTTTGAGAAGCATGCAACAGGCCTATCACGATACGTATAAACGACTGAAGACTTTGAAAGAACAGGGGTACCCTGTTGTGGTCATGTGGGAATGTGAATTTGATCAGCGTTGTCAAAAGGATCCTACCTATAAGTCAAGAGTGGAACGATTCTATCATGGTCAAGACCCGATTCAACCCAGGGAAGCTTTGTTCGGAGGTCGTACGAATGCCGTTCGACTGTATCATGAAGTAGACAACGATCAAGAAATCAAATATGTGGATATTTGTTCTCTCTATCCGTATGTGAACAAGTACAGGGCTTATCCGATAGGCCATCCAGTGATCATGAGTCAAGAACAAATTGATCAACAGCATATTGAGAAATACAAAGGACTGATTAAATGCCGTGTTCTACCCCCGCAAGATTTATGGATGCCTGTCTTACCCATACACTGTAATAGTAAAATGGTGTTTACGCTATGCCGTACCTGTGCTGAGAAGGAGATGGATTATTGTACACATTCATCGTATGAACGATTCTTGTATGGCACATGGACTCATGTTGAATTGGCTAAAGCTATTACTTTAGGCTATCAAGTATCAAAAGTGTATCATGTATGGCACTGGGATGAATGGAGTACGGACGTCTATCGGCAATACATTGACAAATACTTGAAAATGAAACAAGAGGCTAGTGGATATCCTCCAGGGGTGGATACGGAAGAGGCTCAAGATAAATTTAAACAAGATTATTTTGAAGCAGAAGGAATTCGTTTGCAACAGGTGGAGAAAAATCCAGGAAAACGAGCTTTTGCCAAAACCATGCTGAATTGTCTCTGGGGTAAAAATGCTCAAACCAACCTCTTGCCTAAAACAGAGTATGTTCATCGATTGGACCAGTTCTACGGAATACTGAACGATCCTAAAAAGTCTGTGAAATATGCAGAGTGTTTTGATCATGATGAATTCATGTTAATGAATTATACTGATGAATCGGACAAAGCAGACCCTCATTCATCAGCCAATCCTGTGGTGGCTTCATTTGTGACGGCTTATGCTCGATTAGAACTGTACAAAGTGCTTGAACCTCTAGGAAAGAGAGTATTGTATTTTGACACAGACAGTTGTATGTACATTCATGACCCTGATGGCTATAATGTTCCTATTATCTCCAGTCGATTGGGAAAATGGACAGATGAGGTACCAAAGGGTCGTATTGTGAGATATGTCGCTTTAGGTCCAAAGAACTATGGCTATGAATACATTGAAAACGGTGAACTCCATCAAAAATGCAAAGTGAAAGGCATTACGTTAGACTACAATGCCACTCAACAAGTGAATTTCAATACGATGGTGGATTGTGTGAAAGACAGACATCATTATTCGACCGTAGTTGAATATGCTTCTCGGATTAAACGTCAGAAGGACAGAACCGTGACCAGTGAGAAACAAGTCAAAACATTTCGTTCGGTGTATACCAAACGTATTGTGGTCGAGAATCATATGACTGTGCCTTATGGTTATCTATATGAATGACCTTGACCTTTTAGGATACCTTTTGGCCTAGAACAAGTCATCTAAAAGTCATTATTCATAAAGACATGGATTGGATACCCTTACTACCGATAGAGCTGAGACTTAAAATTTATCGTTATGTCATATGGGCTAACGCTAAAACATGGAAGATGGAGTTAGTGCACACATGGGCTACTCATAATGCTATACATAGCTTACAACATACAAATCATCGACGGATAGAGAGACTGTTGAAGGATGTAGGTGATCGCCAGGACTTGTCATTCAACCAAAAATTACCTATTCTACGAAAACTGAATGTGGTACAACAAAGCTTAGATCGTATGTTATCTACGACATGGGATTTTTTAATCCACGATGCTAATTTGAGCGACGTATCTGCCTTAGCTAACAATTTTCGTTCTACCCCCAATGTGATATGGTTCAGTATGGCTGAAGAGGACAATGGGAGATCTCACCCCGGATGGCGTCAGTATTCACAGTTTAAAATACGTGGTATCATGGTATTTAAGAGACAGGTACCGTTCACTCATGTTATTCATATTCTACAGTATCGTGCCGTGTTCTATAAATTAAGGCACCGCTTAAGAGAAGTCAAAGACGAGATTGAAGCCGTTCATGCGAATCGACCTAGAATAGTGATTTGTTCAGGAAATATTCAATTATGGTTAAACCATCTAGACGATTTATAAGTTTATATTACATTTTGGATTTTGAGCTGTATACGGATACGTTATACAGTATTGTACAAGATGACCTTGTCAAGGTCAAGGACATTCGCGCGTGGATTCTGAACCCTCACACGTTTGAACTATTTAGACAGATGATTCGTGATGCTATGATCAGTGCACACTTAGACTTGAAAGCTATCCATCGAGACGATTGGAATACTTATGTATGTAACGATAGAGTGATTCACACGATTCAAGAATGGAACAGTTTGATATTATGAACCATACCCTGTTGAGAAAAGCATTGGTATTTGCTTATCGTATGAAGATACCTGAAGGTCATCATTCTCTGGAATGGATTCGACAACAGTTGAGTACACCAGACATGTTTGAAGAAATGAAACATGGACTTCATGTGATGAATTCATTTTATAAACAATCAGTACCCATGGACTTGAGTGAAACGGATTGGTTCAAACAGGTGGTGAACAATGACTCTGTGTTAACATTTCTGAGTCAATCTGGACATTCAGAATGTGTGTTTGAATTTTCTGACAAACTGTTGTTACCCTTACATGACATGTGTTGTTCTTCTTGTGATTATTCTTGTACTCATACATAAACATTCATGTTGTCATCAATCATGTTTTATCTGGTTATACAAATAAATAAAATGTTTTTCTTCCAATAGTGTTAGTTGTGATTTTCACGTCATGGAGTCCAGTTTACTTTTTAAGCATCCTTGCAATATGTTTATCTCAGGCCCTAGTGGCTCTGGTAAAACACAATTTGTAAAAAAGGTGTTGGAATACAAATCAGATTTGTTTCAAGTAGTACCTGAGCGTATTGTATGGTGTTACAAAGAATGGCAAGTAGCCTATGCACAATTACCAGAACAAGAACCTAGTATTCGGTTCATACAGGGGATACCTGACGAGGATGAAGAGATAGTAGAGGATACATCCATTCCTCATTTAATCATATTTGATGACATGCTTGGTGATAAAGATGAAGAGAAAATCAAATTATGGTTTACACGAAAAGGTCACCATCGTAATGCTAGTGTGATCTACATTACACAAAACATGTTTCAACAATCGAAAGCCAGTCGTACCCTGAGTTTAAATGCACATTACATGATCTTATTTCAAAACACAAGAGATAAAGGACAAATCAAAGTGTTGGCGAATCAAATTCAATTGCCACACTTGTTACCCGCTTATCAAGATGCTATTTCTACACCTCATGGGTATTTAGTGATTGACTTTCACCCTCAAACACCAGACAGTTATCGGTTAAGAACAGATATTTTTCATCACTGGATCACTGGAGAAAAACGTGGGCCAGTTGTGTATATATAAACATCGTTTACTCATATAAGATCATTCAGTCATCATGTCAGCCACAGCCATAGCTCAATCGTTAGAACATTTGGGTCAGGAACGAGACCCTACTGTACGGGAGCAAATGCTACGGTCTGGATTAAAAGAAATGCTCAAGTGGTTCACCTTAGCAGCAAAGGTGATTTTAAAAAAGAAAATTGTGCTACCTAAACAAACACAAAACTTTATGCAAAAACATCAGCATGAATTAGAGCAGCTGGGAGATGATCAAGTGGACATGGATACTAAACGTCAACTCATATTGAAACCAGGAGGAGGTGGATTTCTTGGTGGAGTCATGATACGAAGTTTACTCCGATGGAATGGTCAAAAGACGATTCGTAAATTTGTAAAATCTCCAGCTAAAAAAGTCAGAAAAGCGCCTGCTAAAAAACCTAGAAAATCTCCAGCTAAAAGAGCAAGAACCTAGAAAAGCTCCAGCTAAAAAAGCTAGAAAATCGCCTGCCAAGATCAATGAACGTTTTATTACTCTCCGTCGTCGAAAGCAAACCACTTCAACACCCTCTATGGCTGTAACTCCAATCAGTAAGTTACAATGGTCTCCTATCAGTCCTGTGAGTAGTTTGAGCTTTAGCTCATCTAGAAATTCATCTAAAAGCTCATCTCAAAATTCTTCTAGAAGTGGATCAAACAGTTCTTCTCAGAATCCATCTAAAAGTTTAAGAAGTTCATCTAGAAGTTTATCTAGAAGTGGACCAAGCTCTTTTAGCACACCTAGAAGTTCAAGAAGTTTATCAAGATGTGGACCAAGTAGTTTGAGTTCTTCAAGAAGTTATTCAAGCAGTGGGCCAAGCAGTTTATCTAGAAGTGGACCAAGCAGTTTGAGTTTGAGTTTATCTAGAAGTTCGCCAAGTAGTTTGAGTTATTCAAGCAGTGGGTCAAGTAGTTTATCTAGGAGCACACCTAGGAGTTTATCTAGAAGTTCATCTCACAGTTCATCCAGTAGATCATCTCCCAGTTCAAGAAGTTCACCAGACACTCCATTGTGCCGTTTTTCACCCCTATCCTTGTCTACCTTATCAAGACAGGCTGTCTTGAAACCCCTTTTGAGACATCGTATTCACCTGATGAGACAGGGCCCTATGAATCCAGCTTCAAGACAAGCCTTTGATGCTTTAGTATAAAAGCTGTGAAGAAATAAAAACAGGTATTATTTGACATAATGGCACCAAAGAGACCACTCCTGCATAAATACGGACATCTGGTTTTGGGTTTAACTCAAGCCCCAGATGGGTTAAGAAGAAAGATGATACATGGAGCATCTAAAGAAATGATTCAATGTGTGGCAGAATGCTGTCAGAATGTTTTAAAAGGCAATGTTGCCTTACCCCCCTCTCAAAAGCAAAGGTTGAAGTCCAAGCGTCAACATCTCCGCACTTTAGCAGATAAAAGAGTATCCATTCAAAAAAAGAAACGTGTGTTGAATCAAAAAGGAGGATTATTTCCATTACTGGCTCTTGCTCCATTCATTGCTAAAGCTGTTGCTGCAGGAGCACTCAGTGGAGGTGTTGCCACACTGGTGAAAAAGATATGAAGAAAATGGCTATCGTCCCATTCAAAATGCTAGAAGAGATGAATCGATGGAAAACAGAACAACGACCACGTTTACCTCCTCCCCCGCAAGTCAGTCAAACATCCGATTTACAGAAACAAATGGGAGACGTATTACAAAATGAATCGTTGTCTGAATCAGAAAAAGCACAACACTATGGGCAAGTCTTGCAAAAGTTTCAACTGTCTCATCAAAAAGCACGTGAACCGGCTACTCTGGCTGCACCAGTTGCACCGGCTGCACCGGTTGTTCCAGCTGCTCAAGGTGCACAAGGGGCACAAGCGGCTCCTGCTACATTGACGGATCGGATTCTTGAAAGTGTTCCTACTACCATGCGTCGAAAAACTCAGCTTTTATTACACTTTCTACAAAATCATCCCCACATGTCATGGAATGATCATGGGATGTTGGAATACCATGGAAAACCAATACAAGGATCCAACATTATTGATTTGGTCAATGATGTCATACGTCATAGAAAAGGGTCGGAGCCTAGAGGATGGGAACAGTTTTCTAGTGGACTAAGAGATGTCAATATACCACAAGAAGTGATAGGAAATAAACGGAGATGGTCATGGATGCAAAAAGCAGACGATTCGGAGGAAGATGATGAATTTGATAGTTTTGTTGAGCCTCCTTCACCTATAAGTAAACGGATGAAAGCAGAACCTATAAGTAAACCTGTCAAACAGATGAAAGCAGAACCTAAGTGGGAAGCCTACTAGACAACATGAACAAAAAGGTAGACAGTCTGTTACATCAGATTTATTATGATCCCCATCATCCGGCTGGTTTTGGTGGGGTAGAACGTCTTACTACAGCAGCTCGAACTCAACTGAAATCCATTACGCCAAGTCAAGTGCGATCCTGGTTGAAGGGACAAAAGACCTATACCCTGCACAAACCTATCCGTAGGGCATTCTCGAGACGGAAAACGATTGTGGGTGGTATTGATCATCAATGGCAAGCTGATTTGGCAGACATGCAATCCCTGGCTCAGTACAACACCCCTTATCGATATTTGTTGTGTGTCATTGACGTGTTTTCAAAATATGCTTGGGTCGTTCCCCTCAAGGATAAAACGGGGCTCACATTGGTGGAAGCGTTTCGCTCTATTCTTAAAACGAGACAACCTAAAGCGTTGCAAACCGATAAAGGAACAGAATTCAAGAATCAAAGGTTTCAACAGTTTTTAGACAAAGTAGGGATTCATTATTTTACGACTGAAAACCCAGAAACTAAGGCTAGTGTGGTGGAACGTTTTCAACGGACATTAAAATCACGCATGTGGAAATACTTTACGCATCATAAAACACGAAGGTATATTCAGGTATTGCCTGATCTCGTGCATGCCTATAATCATCGTGTTCATCGTAGTATACAAATGGCACCCGTATCCGTGAATGAGAATAACGAATCTCAAGTGGCCTTGACCTTGTATGGAAAATCAAGAAAAAAAGCGTCGACGACCCTTCATGTGGGAGATATTGTTCGTATCAATAAAACAAAACGTACATTTGATAAAGGTTATCTACCCAACTGGACCACTGAACTGTTTAAAGTGATCCAAGTCAAAAAGACCTCTCCTGCTACTGTGAAATTGACTGATTTAGACGGAGAACCCATATTAGGTTCGTTTTATTTCTCTGAAGTACAGGTTATAAAAGATGATGCTATCTATGAAATTGAATCAGTGCTCGCACATCGCCAGAGTAAGGTAGACGGAAGACGAGAAATTAAAGTGCATTGGAAAGGCTATCCTTCGAAATTTGACAGTTGGATTCCCGAATCCCATCTCGTTTGAACTGGTTAATAAATACATCATGTCTCAAGCTGATACGGCCAGTGTGGTAGTGACTGCCTCAGAGCAAGCCAAATTGTGTGAACCCAAAAATAAGGTCACTTTTTTGGCACAAATTGTAGTGGTATTTATTATTATTACCGTATCGCTATTTAATTTGTGTTTTCAACGACCCGATCGAGAATTGTGGCTTCTGCTTTTAAGTAGTTCTCTAGGTTATATTCTACCGAATCCCTCCTTGAAATTCAATAAACCTAAATCAACATGAGTTCGTTTTACATCACACTCATGAGCGATAGCTCTATGGATTTATTCCAAGACAATACGCAATGTTGTTTTCGTACCAAACTGGCAAAACCCATCCATCTCAATAAACAAGACTGGGAAATTGCCTTAGTGGAAATGATTGTTCCTAGTCAGGTCATTAATGTCACTGAAGAAGAGAGACATTTCTACATTGTCACACATGATCCTGTCCTGGGTAAGGCCTTAGAAAACTTTGAGACCTGTTGTACTCTCCCCAATAAAGAAGAAAAAGGTGTACGACTTTGTATTCCTGTAGGAACTTATGTCACACCCCAACATTTGATCGAGACGATTGACTTTACCGTGAAAGATCAATTAGGTAAAATATTTAGACAGAAAGGCCTTCGATTTACCATGGGTTTTTCAGGACAAAGTAAACGCGCAAAACTGGACAGTTCGGATCAACTAGGCATTCAGTTTCATCCCCACATGTTTATTAAACTGGGTGGAGCCCCTGATAGTTCTCCTACCATCTTTTTTAAAGACACTCCGGAACCGTTTCCTCATGGCGTAGATATTAACATGGGTCATAATCATTTGTTTGTTTATTCCGACCTTGCGTCTTATACCTATTTGGGAAACATAGAAGCCCCCATCTTACGTGTAGCTCCATTTGATCCGAGAACGAAAGCAGGAACTAACCCCCATATTCATTTCGAGTTCTTGAATTTACACTATGTACCACTGGCTAAAGCCGACTTTGACACCATCACTATCCATATAAGGGGTGACACTGGCCAGTCTATTCAGTTTATTCATGGGAAGTCTATGGTGAAACTACACCTACGTCAAAGACAATGATACCTACTTACCAAGGTCAACCTCGACAATATGGACACGGACTTGGATCCATGTTTAAGAAAGCCATGAAAAGAATTATGCCTTTACTGAATCCATTTGTGAAATCTGGAGTTCGCACCTTGAAAAAAGAAGGACTCCAGCAAGGAAGAGCCGCTATCAATGATATCTTGACAGGATCAAACGCTAAACAAGTAATACGAAAACGTGGAGCCTCTGTATTAAAAGATGTGGGTGAATCCTTGCTACGTACCGTGGCCAGCCCTAAAAGACGTATAAAGAGCAAACCAGTCAAGAAAAGACCTCATTCGAAACTTCATCATCGCCGAGTTAAGCAGGCCAGACCTCTTGATATTTTCGATTAATCATGATGCAACACGGTTCCTTTGAATGTAGTAAGACAGAGTTGGATGTGTCTGTTGTGCCACCTACCATGACAGCCATGCAAGAAGGTCAATGGACTGAGCATTATCCCATTTCTGCCCTGGACAATAATGCTCCGATTGAATTTGTGATTCCTGCACAGACAGAAAAATGGACAGATCTGAATCAATCTTACCTGTACCTAAAACTAAAAATTATACAGGCAGATGGTACAGACCTAGCGGCCGACAGTGAAATTGCTACCGTCAACAATTTCTTTCACAGCATGTTCTCAAGCATTGATGTGTACCTGAATAATAAACTGATCACCAGCAATGCGGACACGTATGCCTATCGGGCATACATAGAAAATTTACTCTCCTTCACCTCAAGCTGTAAAGACACTCAGCTTCAGGCGTTAGAGTTATGGGCTGAAGACACCGCTGGTCATATGCTCGAAAAAGTACATGACGGGGATAACAAGGGCTATGGTAAGAGACGTGCTCGTGTCCATCAAAGTCGTGTGGTGGAACTATGTGGACGGCTTCATTTGGATCTGATGATGCAAGATAAATATTTACCCAATGGTATGGAAATACGCTTAAGGCTAAACAAAGCGTCACCTCAATTCTGTCTCATGAGTACTTCACCGGCTAAAATCAAGTTTCTAGAAGCAGGATTCAATGTAAGAACAGTAGATTAACTGCCAGTGGTAGCCAATCAACTCAATCAACAGATTGCTCAACATAACATGAAAATCCCCATCCGACGAACTGAAGTAAAAACATTTACGATTCCTAACGGTCAACGATCCAAGATTGAAGATCATTTATTTCAAGGTCAATTGCCAAAACGGCTTATCATCGGCATGGTAAGAAATGGAGACATGAATGGAGACATGGCTACCAACCCCTTTGAGTTCCGTCATTTTACACTGAATCATCTAGAAGTCAGCATTGACGGAAAAAGTATTCATAACAAAGCGTTTCAACCCAATTTTGAAACGGGAGAAGTTCTAAGATCCTACATGTCACTTTATCAAGCGACAGGAGCTCTTGGTCTCAATCGTTCATTTGGATTGAGCATGAATGATTATCGGAACGGATACACACTGTGGGGGTTGGACTTGACAGTAGATCAAGGTTGCGAGGAAGGTCAACTCCATCCTATAAAAACGGGCAATCTGAGATTGGAATTTCACTTTGGAACAGCACTTGCACAAGCCATCAACGTGATTGTATTTGCGGAATACGACAATCAAATTGAAATCAATCAATTCAGAGAAGTGCTTCTAGATTATTAAGATGGAAGACATGGATATTGAACACCTGGAAAAAGGACAAGATTACGAAATGAAGTTATTGGCGTATCCTTGTTGTACAAGTTCAAGGACGGACTTTTTACAAGAGTGCTTGAATCATCACGTCACAGAAGCACTCCAATCTTTAATTTATAATCAAGTGCATAAAGACTGTTATGGTTGTCGAGTGAATCATCCTAGTCAAGTACAACATGTACTCTGCTTATACACGAATACGGAAGAGTGGACAGAACTTTACATTCAAAAAGCGATTCAACGTTTGGACGTGTTCAAGGTCATGGAAAAGTGGTATCCTGAATTAGTGACCTTGACCGATAGTGAAAAAGGAGACGCGTGTCGATTATGGATTCAATTTAAAGAAGAACTCACTCAGAATCAGTTCATAGATCAATGGATCAGTGTTTGGGCTGAACGTGTCAACAGAAATTGGCATTATGGAGACGAATGAACTACAATACCTATTAGATCATTCACCGTTATTAAAGCCACTACATGCTCGTGTTTGTGCCAAAGATCAATTACCTTCAGAGAAACCGCATGACGTGAAAGCCTATATTGTGAATACCCATAACGGAAATCAACCTGGAGAACACTGGGTGGCTCTTTATTTAAAAGACAATAAAGCAGTGTACTTTGATTCCTACGGATTACCACCTTTCGAAGAGATTCTATCCTTTGTGAAAAAACATGCCAACAAAACTTATCTGTGGAATGCCATGAGAATACAAGGTGATATGTTACCGGTGTGTGGTGTGTATTGTCTACTCGCTTTGGATTTTATCTCACGTGAATGTGACTTGAACCAGATACTGTTAACCCGATTCAAACCGGACATGTATGGAAAAAATGACACTTATGTGACGCATTGGTTTCATCAATATTATGGTACTTATTACATGCATGCTCAATATGTGAATAAATGTGGACAAAAGTGTTGTGCTCAACGTAACTCTAGACCAGAAGGTCACAGACGTTTGTATCATAGTATCATACATAGAAATACAACTCTTTATGGTGATCATTAAATGTAAACAATGTTTCATAAAATGTTACTGTTTCATGTAGTTTCTTGTTACTTGTTACAAAATAAAAGTTTAGAAAAACTGAAACTAGGTGTCTGTTGTCTTTTTTCTAAGTTCATAAAAATCAAGCACATGTCTGTGCGGTACATCGGCGCGTGACGCCATCCAACCCTAGGGTGACGTCATCCAAGCAATATGACGTCATCCAACCACGAGAGTGGGCGGCGTAGTAAAATACTCCGTCTTACAATGCCTCATTTCATTCTGAGAACTCAAACACTCAAGATGGAGGCTTTATTCAATGAACTCAAAACAGCAAAACAACTGACTGAAAAACAGAGCAGGGTATGGCGTTCAATCAGTCGCTTAGCGGCTAGCATTGTTAGAAAAAGGGAACGTGATCTTCAAACCATTGGTGAGACTTTGAATACCATTGAAACCAATCGATTTCATCATAGAGAAGAATTATCTCAAATGCGAGAGCAATTTCGAGATCAAGTCAGAGAAAGGCAGCGAGATGCTCGGGAACGAACGGCGAATAGACAACGGGAACAACAACAAGAAGAATAGCATTGGCGTATCATCACTACCGCTCAAGTTGAGTACACGGAACAACCACCAGTACCAGAACAGGAATGGTCCTGTGGGGATCTAACATGCAGGCTCTGCTATCCCCCACCAGACTGTCAATGCGAACTATGTACCCAACCAGATCAGTTAGCATAGACAACTATCAACGGTCCTTTTCAGGACCACCAACGGCCCTTTTCAGGGCCACCATGTCCTTTCGAAAGAAAATTCTCTCATTGTCTAAATTTTAGTCTATACACACACAAAACAATGGTCCCAGAACATTCCTAAAATTCAATTCATACTATTTTGGGGTACAACATTGATTTCCAATTTGTCCTAATTTGTCACAATTTTGTTTACTTTGGGGACCAAAATGGGTGCAAATGGTCCCAGGGTACCGCCCATTACTACTTATATCCGAGTCAAGCAAATTAATAATGAAAAATAACTAACATTCCATAGGTATTATTATATATTTCAATTGCCGACCGGTTTCGTCACTGTCTCATCAGGGCATTAATAATAAAATGGCGTCAAAATTTACTTAGTTACATAGCAACGTCACATTTATGCGTACCCATGTGTACACAACGTCAAAATTGTAACGTCACCAAATATATATACAAATGTAACGGCTACACTTTATTGAAAATTAAGGCGTTTAGCCTATGATATTTAATTACACATATGTGTATACAACGTAATATAGCTAAGACACAATTTAATACTAAAGCTGTAAAGATAATTCCAATACAAATGTAACAAATATTGCATGATGCGTTACAATGAAATTAACCCGACATGCATTTAACAAAATATTTTAACTGTCTTAGTAATAAGAAATTATTCTAACAAGGCTAATATAACGTGGTGACAGTATTTAATGATTAAGAATTGTCCCACAAAAATATTTGCTACAATGGACACATGAATGATAATCTAATTTGAAATACATAAATTCTCTAAAACATGCTCTCTAAATGTAAAGCTTTTGAATACAAAAATTGACAATGTTTTAACTTAAAGTCTTTCTCAGATTGCAATAAACTCCTTATAAGCTTCAAGATATTATCATTATGTCTATAATGCAATTCATATATCATTAATGAAATGGATGTTTAAAAGATGAAGTTTTAACTTAATATTCTATGTGTAAAGCGTTAGAGATAGAAAAGTCCATGTTTATTTAATTTCAAGAGGAAAACTACATAGATACTGGTCAAAATATTAAGATTGGGTTAGAAAATTTTATTAATAGTTATCAATGAAATAATTCTTATGATGCAAATATGAAAACCACCAAACTGTACCCGCCCCGATCAACAGTCACCAGGTTAACATGTAAAATATAACTGATTGTGGAAGAACACTTGATGAGGTTATTTCATCTTTATATATACTTAACAAAATTGCTAATTAGTTATATAGTAACCTTCTACTAAGTACAATGTACATTTGTTCTATAGTATTACGTATCTAAAATACGGAAAAATATTAACTTTGTATGTCATATACGTTGGTACGTTAATACTAAATTCATCGCTTATGTATATTTGATTAAATGTTTATTTTCCTTCATGAATCCCATCCAAAAGTATGTATAAATGATAACTTAGACATTTTGTTAAGTGTATTAATTCTAAACATACAAATAAACGCAGTCCAATGTCAATGATATTCCCGCTAGAAACGTGCATTATTTTCCCTATGTATTTATGCATTGTAAAGTACTTTGTTTTATTGAAACTCAGGAATCAGGAATGTAGCATACGATAGGCCTTGTAGGCCGCGGCCTACACACTCTGTTTACAGGACAGTGTAAAACACTTGGTAAAACATTTCTGAGGGGCATGTACCAATTAAAGATCTCCTACAATTTGACCTACACATTATATTAAACTGCCAAGCTCCGCTCCTGTTAATATAGTAAAATTCTAAATGTTTATGAATTTATGCTTTGTATAAACATTATTTGTCATGTTCAAATCATTTATATATTGTCTAATCATGACTTTCACGAGAAGCAATGAGTCATTGATTGAAAATGAGGGATTCATATTTACAACGATTTGTTGACGAAAACGAACGTATTTCGATTTCCGGTCTATTTTTAGATTTCCTTAAGGTTAAGAATATCCTTAGATAAGGAAATCCTTAACTTATGCTGAGGAAAAGTTTAAGGATACAAAATTCCTTATCCTTGGTTAAGGTGAATATGTAAAGGATAAGGAATTTCTTAAGGTAAATCTTAAGATACTTCGTGAATACCACCCCTGGTCCCGTGATTTGTGTATTTAATGGTCCTGTAACAGTATGGTATTCGTATATACTTTTGTATTTATAAATTGGCTGTAACATCAATAGCATGATAAGCTCAGTTTGTAGAGCATCTGACTTGCAAGCAGGAGGTCACGAGTTCGAGCCCAGCATCAGGTACATTATTTTCTTCCTGTTACTGTATTCCGTTTTACAGTAATCGGTTAGCTGCGTGTGGATACCCAATCTCAGGGTTACTTAACATCTTGTTAAGTTTTCCTAGACGGGGGAACCTTTGTCTGGGCTGATATCTGACAGAAACACTAATTTTGATAGATTTGGTGATAGATAATGTGACGAATCTCTGTTTCAACTCCAAGAATAACCACAAACGCTCTGTCTGCGTGGAACTAAATCAATCCTGCACTAATGAAAAGGTATACTAATATAAGGCTAAACGAACACAGTCTGTTTGTTTTTGTTCATATCGAGTTTTACGCCCCTTTTCAACAGTCAGAGTCATATGAGGCGGACAGTTCGCCCAATTATCGTTCCTGGGAAGAACCAGTACTAGACTCACATCATCCGTAAGCAACTGCCTACTTTACGACTTTCTGTCAGTGAGAGGTTACAGTGATTTAAGTCAGCAACCTTAACCACTCGACCACGGAGGCGGTCGAAAAGAACACAGTCGTCTTCATCACGGTTTACCTGACAAAGTTAACACTTTTTTGGCACAGACCCTTAATATTCTTACAGCAAAATCAAAAGGTACGAAAATATTTGATGAGAAATCGTAATTGCATTCTCACTATGCTCATGTCAAGTGTATAAAAGTTCTCATTTCCGTGAACCAGACTGATGCCTCTCTTTGTTTGGCCGATTTTGTTACATTTCTTAATAAACTGTTACTTCGAACTGAAAAATTGGTATAACAGTAAATAATTATTATGAGTATTTAACAAGCGTACGCTATTAATTACAAGTTTGTGTAAATGGTAAAAGGTAATGTTGAAACTTTAAATTAACAAATTGTTTTATTGCTTACATTTACATTATGATAAGGTGTGAGAAAATGGCTGTTTTCCGGTTTCCTGACCTACCCTAAATATCCTCGTGACCCTAGACTTTGTACTAGGCCCGAGAAGTAGTGCATCATTCTACAGTCTTTAATACTTTTTTACCTTACCAGGGGTGGTATTGACAAAGAATCTTAAGTATTACCTTAAGAAATTCCTTATCCTTTACATATTTACCTTAACCGAGGATAAGGAATGTTTTATCCTTAAAAATTTCCTCAGCATAAGTTAAGGAATTTCTTATCTAAGGATATCTTTAACCTTAAGGAAATCTAAAAATAAACCGGAAATCGAAATACGTTCGTTTTCGTCAACAAATCGTTGTAAATATGAGCTAGGCAAAGAAGAGAATCCCTCTTTTTTAATCAATGACTCATTGCTTCTCGTGAAAGTCATGAATAGGCAATATATAAATAATTAGAATGGCATAAATTCACAAACATTGATAATTTTACTATAGTAACAGGAGCGGAGCTTGGCAGTTTAAAATAATGCGTAGGCCGAATTCTAGGGGATCTTGGTACATGCCCCACTGAAATGTTTTGCCATGTACTTTTCACTGTCCTGTAAATATAGTGTGTAGGCCGTGGCCTACTCGGCTAAGTAAGCTACGTCCCTAATTAAGCTGTATATAACCACTAGAAACGAGCCTCAATCAATATGATAATAAAATAAGCGTTTTTTTTTATTAAATGTAAAATGTTGTATTTGAGTTTCAATAAAACAAAGTGCAAGTACTATTTAAGTCAAACAAAATACTTTACAATGCATACATGCATAGGAAAAATATCGGCGCGTTTCTAGCGGTAGTATCATTGATATTGGACTGTGTTTATTTGTACGTTTAGAATACACCTTTAACAAAAATGTCTAAGTTTCTACTTCTGGATGAGATTCATGGCGGAAAACAAACATTTTATCTAATATGCATACAAGCGATGATTTTATTAAATATCAACATATATGACATGCATACGCTCTTCCGTAAAGATAAGTAATATAATAGAAACAATATGCATTGTACTTAGTAGAAGGTAACTACATGTAATTAGCAATTTTGTTAAGTATACATGTATATGAAGATGAAATAAACTTGTCAAGTGTACTTCCACGATAAGATATCTTTTACATGTTAAACTGGTGACTGTTGATTGAAGGGAACAGTGTGGTTGATTTCCTCTTTTCATAATAGCAATTATTTCATTGATAAATATTATTCTAATTTTCTAACCTAATCTTGATATTTTTATCAGTATTTAAGTATTTTCTTCTTGAAATTAAATAAACATGGAATGTTCTACTTCTAAGGCTTTAGAACTTTCTTTATTCACCTTTACTTTATTTTAACCATAATCATATAAATGATACAATGGTATACAGATAAACAGCATACAAACAATGTACATGACGGTGAGAAAAAGTGAGAAAAATAGTGTCACTAGGTTATAAAGGTAAGGTTTGGGAAGTTTATCAGTCGTTAGTAGTACAAAAAAAGAAACTTATTATCTGAAGAATTTCCAGTATAGAATTTGAATTATACATGTAATATATGTAATATACAGTTATTGAGCAGACCGAATATTTATAGACATAAAGTTTAAATAATATTATTGTAAGCTCTATACCATTTTAGAAATTTAACTTTTACATTTATGTAAACAAAAATAGTTAAATATTGACTGATTTAAGCATAGCAATGTAAAAGAAACAACGCTGATTCAAGCACTTATAGCCTGGAAAGAAAAAGACAAAAAGGAAATTATTATATTAGAAAGATATTAAAGTATTAAGTTAAAACTCCATATTTTAAAAATCAATTACAATCAATGACATATGAATTGTTTTATAGACATATATATTCAAAGTACGAAGAAACCAAATACATACCGCCTGAACTTGACGTTCTATGCGATTTCTAAACACACTTATGAAATTTTGGATATTTAAGGAGGTCCTTAACAGATTTAAGGAAGCCACAACCTTCCTTAAAATTTAAGGGAAAAATCGCGAGTTTTAAGGAAAATCTTACGTTAAAATGTTTTGTGAATACCGCTTAAGATTTATTTGAGATTTAAGAAAAAATTCTTCAAACTTAAGGAAAAACTTCAACCTTGAGGACAATTTTATCCTTAAGATCTTTCGTGAATACCACCCCAGGTTAAGTTTATATTTCACGCCCGTTTAACTCACGACGAGTGTAATTTATCCTTCGGCATAAATGTTGTGAGGAACTTCCGTCCTCGTTGTGAGCACCAATATTGTTTGACATCAAGGTAATTTTATTTTCAAAACATTGAAGAATGCAGGCCTTTGTGTAAAATATCGAAATGCAGTTAGCAGCTTCGGGTTTTCCGAATACGCGCGTGTTAAGATACTGCCTGTTGGTTAACAATTTGATGGTAAAACGGGAATGAACTTCTCGCCTGACCAAATAAAACATCCAATACGTCAATCCTGGTCATTATCTTTAAATGTGCGAACTCGGAAAACCCATAGCTAGCTAATTGCATTTCGATAATTTTACACAAAGGCTTGTATTCTTCGGGTGTGTATGTGAGGTATCTGTCCGTCAAGCTAACGGAAGGCCTGTGGTTCTATCTATGCCCTGGCTACTGGTGGGAAACAATAAACACACAAGCCGTAAAATTTCATCAAGAAGTTGCACCACTAAATTTGAACTTTGAATACTGCCTGTCACTTTCAAAATTTCCATAAAATCATTAAAATAAGACAAACATATACTTATATATGATAGCACAATATGGACTTTATTTAGAAAATACACATTTTTGAAGCAATAGAATACATCCGGCTAATGTGAAAAAAGCAACCAACTGCGAATTAAGGTCATCTGGATTACACAATAAAACAAGATTATAGTGAACTATGATATGGCGAAGAATCAGAAACAATCTGCAAAGGTTGTGTACGAGTTCAAAACAGTAAAGAAATGTACATTTGTATATTATATCAATGTACATTTTCTTTGCAAAATCTGCATCTCAATGGCTTCTGTGTAATAACAGCGATCAGTAGGATCTGTTTAAACGTACAATTTGCCTCGGTACAGGTACAATCAAACCTATCAATAAATAAGGCCACCCTTGGGAAAGACAAGATATGGCCGTTATTGACACGAGACCTTTATTCGGAGGTCAGTTGTAAATAATCAATGACTGTTTTAAGATAATGACCATTGGTCACAGGATGGCCATTATTCGGAGGTGACCGCTAACATTAGTTTAACTGCATATAATTGTGTGTTAATATACATATACGAGATACAATGTGTTAACAAATATTGGGGCTGTCCACACGATGACTTTTCTACAGGGGCGTTAACTCGTGCTGTATTTTATCTATTTATAATCTCATCAATATTGGCACAAAGTTTCCATGAAATATCTTCTAGTCTGTGTCTTTCTTTAGAAATCAGGAACCCATCCACATCCTGTACAAAGCTTGCAGTCTGTCCCCACGTGACATGATTTGCGCGCGCAGTTCTCCATCCGTTTCATTACTTCCATTGGAGCATCCTTGTGATGACCATCACAAAATGGCGGAGTTTTGGTTTGTTTACACGCGCATAAGTAAAACACCCCCTGCTCTCTGTCGACCTCCCATTTTAAAGGCAACATACCTGTCCCTTTATGCGACCCTGAAATACATCGGGACAAAGGTGATAATTAGATGTTTGGTTAATTGGATCTATAAATACATTTCCATGAGTCGACGAAGACATTCCGGTTATCCGGGTTCGCATCCCGGTCGTGGCAGGTCAAACCCTTGTCAGTTTCCTCCATATCTGGTGAAGCAACCAGATCCTTGTGGATGAGTAAGTTAGTACTGCTTAAATACAGTCAATGTTCACTGGTTTGGTGAACAGGCCGCCATGTATTACAAAAACACCGTTGAAAAAAGGAGTTTACCCATTTAAACCAAAAGCGAAAAGAGGAAGCCATTGCAGTACATGTATATCATAGAATGTCAGTAAACTAATTTAGTACATTTGTAGTCTGCGAACACCAAGTAAGTATTACGGTACTGGTTCCTGTTGACTCCGGCTGACCAGAGACTATGGTGCACTGCAGCATGGAATGGGAACCAGTTTAGCAATGAACAAAGTATTTTCTATCGAATCCTGTTAGTGTCATGTACAATGTCATACGCGGCATTGTGATTTGATTTCGCGACCAAGCGAAATGACAATTCGTCAAAATGTCGCGATGTCGTATCGCATTTTCGTGCGTCTAGTTTTGCGACGGAAGCCCAAATATAAACAGGTGTTCGTACTTTTCAGACATCTAGGGTCTTCAACACAAGTACATGTATGACTGTAAACGTATCGTTATATTCAAATGCATTAGGTTGGTCGTACCATCACACCAAGGCTGCTTTTTGCTGAGACCACATCTACACCAGTATTTTATGTCTCCTAGTTTTAAGCCGGTCACTTTATTTGGACCATACTGAAATAAAACAAAAATTTACATATTAGTTATACATGTAGTCACATCATGTTTGCATGTCACAATGACATTTCTCGGATAATAAACAATAGATGATAGAAAGTTTATATTGGTTAGATAGATAAACAATTAGGCTACAAGATGCGTACATGCTTTTTATATTTTCCCCTTCAGTAAGAGAATTACGGGGCAAAAACTCTTGTGTGGTAGTGTCGTCCGTACATAAGACTTGTTTTCCTTATATTATATACTAGTATATACCATAGGCACTCGATTCCGTGATTTTTATACGTTTACAGACGTTCTTTTGCAATTCACCCATCAAACAATGCAAATCTGTCGAAACCCACGCTTATTTTCGTCACTTTCGTCAAACGAAAAGATGGCGAGTTCACTACCTTGGTGTATTTTATACACACAATAAGGGAACAATTGAAGATTTTTCTTTCGACAGACTTGCATTGTTTGATGGGTGAAATTGCAAAAGAACGTCTGTAAACGTATAAAAATCACGGAATCGAGTGCCTATGGTATATAATATATATAGCGAACAAAGTCAATGAGCCGTATCCCTGTGGAGGCAACCAGACACAGCATAAAACACATTCAGAGCCTTATTTAAATTTACGTTGTAAATGTATTTCAGGATGATAATGTGAAATAGTGACCAATGTTTACATGGCGACCTTAAAGCCGTTCATGGCTCCGTTCTATAGGGCATTGTTGATGGAACGGGACCCTGGCATGCTAAACTCTGTATAAAATAAATTTTATAATTTTTCTTTACTTTATATATATATACAGTATAATCTCTCAAGAGCGACCCTCTGTAGAGCAACAACCTCTCTATAACACCTTCAAAATTTCCCATAGCTGATATTTACTATAAATTTAATCGCTATAGAGCAACAATCTCTAAACAACGGCCACTATTTGCAGTTCCCACAGGGTGTTGCTGTACAGAGGTTGTTCTGTATATCAATTGGCGGAATGCGAACTGCGATCAAACTCTCAACATAACTGACCTGTATGAAAGAATTAACAAACCAACAGATAGCCTTAAAGTCTGGTTTAACTGTAATGTCCGGGTTTTTATTATTTCTTAGCCTTGTCTGATATCGTGACGTCCTATTGTTCAATTTGAACTCCTCGGTGTTTGCCGAAAGAAAGTACCTCGGATATAATAGACAGGTCGCCATTTTGTTGTTGGTGTTCAAGGGCTACGCATACTTTACTGCAGTTTCCATCATAGGAATCCAAAGATGGAAAAACTAGTTTCTCTTTCAATGGGGATTAAATGCCAATTTTAGCAATCGCGATCGTTAAACATGTCTGGAAGCAAAAAAAAAACAAAGAGAAAACGAGAACCTTGTGTAGAAAAAGTAGTGACCGGAAACTGCGTAACAAAGATTTGTAATACGAGGCGTATTTCTCAGTTACGGAAATGCCCGAGTTAAGTTACGATTACCACTTTCCCCTACGTACGTGGGATAAACTACAAAATCTAAAATTGTGCGTTGTATATGCCATATTCGTTATTAATACCTAAGTCGACGCGAAAAGAGAAAATATGATCGCTATTTGCGTTCTGATATATATATATGCACGTCTAAAGTCGTATTATACAGTTAACCAGATTTATTTGTCGTATGTAAAGAACGGACACCATATGAACAACAGCCACGATTTACCCAGACAAAATCCTGTATAAAGGCCAACTGTGCAAAAGGATCATTTATCTACCCGGTTACATCAATATTTACCGCGGCCGTAAACTCATATTTCACTGTACAGTAACACCCGGATAAAGCGAATTCTAGGGACCCGAATAATCACTTGCATATTTCACCATATTCATAACGTGATCGAAATCAGGAATGGCGTATTAGATGGGAAATAGCTACGACACAGTATCCGATTCTTCATTATTTTCGAGTTCATTTTAACCGTGTTTTACTGTAAGTTAACAAGAAAGAAATATTTACGCTTGCTACAGCTCCGATCTTGGGCCCTGCATCACTTGATTCTGCCATTATTCTCTTCTGTGTGACAAGGTTTCGTAATAAGAAGATTATCTAAACAGAAAAAGACTTGTGATTATATCCTATCCGATACTACAGTAAAACCTTGCATAGAGATCTACCTCATTATAGCGACCGTTTATTTTAGAACCACTTTCCTCTATTTCCATTTAATTTTATTTCAACTCTATGATGATACCACCTCAATATTAAGCCCAATTCTGTGGTTTCCAGGGGAGGGCTTAATATGAAGGGTTTACTGCAATGCAACGACGCTAACTTCATCCATTCATCAATCCAGGGTCGGTCATAAAGTTAGCGACTTATAGTGCGATCAGAACAATAAGCACAAACTTATTTTCATGTTCAAAGCAATCAGCCGGAATGATGCATAAGATGTGATTTCGAACCGAAAGAAGCAAAATCGTCTGCTCCTTATTGATCAGCGACTTGCTATTTCCCGGAAAAAATATGGACTTGTATTTCTCAAACTTCTCGAAATTTGCCCCAAAGATCGTTGGTTAAAACGGTTTCTTTGAAGAAATTGCAAATACAAAAATGTAATCAATTTTGCGTGAACTTTTATCATGAAACTAAATTTTGATGACAAGAAATTCTGCAGATTTAACACAGGAAAGGATCTCACAAAAATTCATTTGCACATTTAAGATTATACAAAATGTATATGATAATAAACATCAAATAATAGCCCCTCAGTTTGAATCCAACCAGAGTCATGGATTGTTAATTTATTGCTTATTCCCGTAAGTTCTTTATTACGTGGTGGTAATCAATTACCATAATACCTCTATTAATCGTATACGGTGCACAGATGTCAACTTAATTCAGCGCATGCATTTACAAAGCAAAACAATACATCGATTTATCTACAAACAGAGTTTCTTATGATGAGATTAAGCAAGATTTGAACAAGCAAAGTTTAAACCATGCATTAGTTATATGTTTCAGAACTAACAAAGCTAGCTGAAGATTGTAACTTACCTCGTGTAAATGTAATCCATTTGTAACGAAACTAAGCACACCGTGTAGGCTATACTTTACAGCCAAATCCTACTAAATGTTCTACATGTATTCTTGTTTAGTCGACCTTGACTGACAATCAAAATAATCTAGGACGGTACGTAACTTGAGACGCGTCATCCGACAAAAAAGAAGCATTTTTTACTAAAATCTCATCCGATTGGTGCCAAATTAAACTCCGCCTAGTAACCGTAAACAAAACTATATTTTTCTGACCATCATCACTATCGTCATCAGCATCAGTACCACCGTCATCATAATCATAATTATCTTCATCAATACCCTCATTATTATCAGTATCATCAGTACCAACATTATCATCAGTGTATTCATTTTCTTTATAATCACCATCATCAACATCAACATCATAACCACCAACACCCCCACTACCACCACCATCATTATATTCACCAATTTTACCTCAAGCATCATGTTTCATCCTTACATATTTAGCATCATCATATTTTCCATCATGATCACAATCCTCCTCCTGCTTATCCTCCTCGTAATCATCATCATCAGCAGCAGTAACAACAGCAGAAACAACAACAGCAGTAGCATCAGCAGCAACAAAAACATCAGCAACATCAACATAAGCATCATATTAAACATCATCATCATCCTTACCAACATAATCACCATCAGCATCATCCTCACCATCATTATCATCCTTACCATCATCAGTATCATTACCGTCATCCTTCCAAACACCATCATCATCCTTACCATCATCATCATCATGCTTACCATCATCATTATCCTTACCATCATTATCATCCTTACCATCATCAGTACCATTACCGTCATCCTTCCAAACATCATCATCATCCTTACCATCATCATCATCATCATGTTCACCATCATCATTATCCCTACCATCTTTATCATCCTTACCATCATCAGTATCATTCTTACCATCATCATCATTATCATCCTTACCGTCATCCTTACCATCTTTATCATCATTAACATCATCATCAACATAATCATATTTACCATCAACATCATTATACATACCAACATCATCATTCTCATCATTAGAGTGTCTTTGGTTACGTACGCTATGGGTTATATGACGTGTTTGAGATTTGTTCTTCGTGTATGATAAAACTCGAATCTCAGTTTCTTGGACTGAACTATTTTTAACTTAGCCACTGAAATGGCAAACCCAGTGAACATGCTTGTGTTGACAATAATTTTGTATGTACATTACTCGATGATACAATGTATAAATGAAATTGGCGTTTAAATTTAACATTTATTTCCTTAAACCGACGGTTTGCTGTGTGATATAAAACGGTTGTTACGTATATCGCTCTCTACCTTGTATGAATTCATGCAGCATGTTCGCGATTAAATATTTAATGTGAACAATGTGGGGGTTTTTATGCGAAGTATGCGGCAAGTTATACCCAACCATGAAATTTGACAAAATATGTGGATTTACCACTGTACGTGGAGAAGTCATTGGTTTCTTGTGGAAGGCTAAGTTAGAGCTAGTTAGAATACAGTCCAGGAAGACTGGGGTGGTATTCACGAAGAATCTTAAGATTTACCTTAAGAATTTCCTTATCCTTTACATATTCACCTTAACCAAGGATAAGGAATTTTGTATACTTAAAGTTTTCCTCAGCGTAAGTTAAGGATTTCCTTGTCTAAGGATATTCTTAACCTTAATAGGGAAATCTAAAAATAGACCGGAAATCGAAATACGTTCGTTTTCGTCAATAAATCGTTGTAAATATGAATTCCTCATTTCAATCAATGACTCATTGCTTCTCGTCAAAGTCAATATATAAATGATCTGAACATGACAAATAATGTTTATAAAAAGCATAAATTCATAAACATTTAGAATGTTACTATATTAACAGGAGCGGAGCTTGGCAGTTTAATATAATGTGTAGGCCAAATTTTAGGAGACCTTTAATTGGTACATGCCCCTCAGAAATGTTTTACCAAGTATTTTACACTGTCCTGTAAACAGAGTGTGTAGGCCGCGGCCTACAAGGCCTATCGTATGCTACATTCCTGATTAAGCTGAATCCACTAGAAAAGATCGAGCCTCATTCAATAGGTCAAAAAGACAAACGCTCGTGTCATAAATGTTATTTTTGAGTTTCAATAAAACGAAGTACTTTACAATGCATAAATGCATAGGAAAAATATCAGCACGTTTCTAGCGGGAATATCATTGACATTGGACTGTGTTTAATTGTATGCTTAGAATGCACTTAACAAAATGTCTAAGTTATCACTTATACATACTTTTGGATGGGATTCATGAAGGAAAATAAACATTTAATCAAATATACATAAGCGATGATTTTATTATTAACTTACCAACGTATATGACATACAAATTTAAAGTTTTTCCGTATTTTAGATACGTAATACTATAGAACAAATGTACATTGTACTTAGTAGAAGGTTACTATGTAACTTATTAGCAGTTTTTGTTCAGTATATATAAAGATGAAATAACCTCATCAAGTGTACTTCCACAATCAGTTATCTTTTACATGTGAACCTGGTGACTGTTGGTTGGGGCGGGGTACAGTTTGGTGGTTTTCATATTTTCATCATAGCAATTATTTCATTGATTAATATTAGTAAAATTTTCTAACCTAATCTTAATATTTTGACCAGTATTTATGTAGTTTTCCTCTTGAAATTAAATAAACATGGAATTTTCTATCTCTAAGGCTTTACACATAGAATATTAAGTTAAAACTTCATCTTTTAAACATCCATTTTATTTATGATATATGAAATGTATTATAGACATAATGATAATATCTCGAAGCTTATAAGGAGTTTATTGCAATCTGAGAAAGACTTTAAGTTAAAACATTGTTAATTTTTGTATTCAAAAGCTTTACGTTAGGAGAGCATGTTTTAGAGAATTTATGTATTTCAAATTAGATTATCATTCATGTGTCCATTGTAGCAAATATTTTTGTGGGACAATTCTTAATGATTAAATACTGTCTCCACGTTATATTAGCTTTGTTAGAATAATTTCTTATTACTAAGACAGTTAAAATATTTTGTTAAATGCATGTCGGGTTAATTTCATTGTAACGCATCATGCAATATTTTGTTACATTTGTATTGGAATTATCTTTACAGCTTTAGTATTTATTATTTATTTTTGTGTCTTAGCTATATTACGTTGTATACACATATGTGTAATTAAATATCATTGGCTTAACGCCTTAATTTTCAATAAAGTTTAGCCGTTACATTTGTATATATATTTGATGACGTTACAATTTTGACGTTGTGTACACATGTGTACGCATAAATGTGACGTTGCTATGTAACTAAGTAAATTTTGACGCCATTTTATTATTAATGCCCTGATGAGACAGTGACGAAACCGGTCGGCAATTGAAATATATAATAATACCTATGGAATGTTAGTTATTTTTCATTATTAATTTGATTGACTCGGATATATTTTTGAACATTTTATATATTTGAACTAATATAGATACTGTTATTTTCCATGACATTCAATGAAGTAAAAGCACGAATGCTTTGCTGTATGCAGCATCTATCTGTAGATGTGTATACTCATCAAGCAGTAAATGATAACAATCATAACATTGATGATATAATTTTTTGACAAACGCAATATTAATGTTCAAACTATGAAGAAACCAAATGTGAATATATACCGCCTGAATTTGACATTCTAGGCGATTTCTAAACAAACTAATGAAAAGTTGGATACTTAAGGATGTCCTTAACAGATTTAGGGAAGCCACGACCTTCCTTAAAATTCAAGGAAAAAATCGCGACTTTAAAGGAAAATCTTAAGTAAAAATGTTTTGTGAATACCACTTAAGATTTATTTTAAATTTAAGGTTAATCTCTTGAACCTTAAGGAAAAACTTCAACCTTAAGGAAAATTTTATCCTTAAGATCTTTCGTGAATACCAAAAAAGGTTTCCCCGTCTAGGAAAACTTAACAAGGTGTTAAGTAACCCTGAGTTTGGGTATCCACACGCAGCTAACCGATTACTGTAAAACGGAATATAGTATCAGGAGGAAAATAATGTACCTGATGCTGGGCTCGAACCCGTGACCTCCTGCTTGCAAATCAGATGCTCTACCAATTGAGCTTATCATGCCATTAATGTTACAGCCAACTTATAAATACACAATTATATACGAATACCATACTGTTACAGTACCATTAAATCCACAAATCACGAGACCAGGTAAAGTTTATATGTCACGCACGTTTAACTCAAAACTAGTGTAATTTATCCTTCGGCAAAAATGTTGTGAGGAACTTCCGTCCTCGTTGTGAGCACCCATATTGTTTGACATCAAGGTAAGTTTTTTTTCAAAACATTGAAGAATACAGGCCTTTGTGTAAAATATCGAAATGCAGTTAGCAGCTTTGGGTTTTCCGAATACGCGCGTGTGAAGATACTGCCTGTTGGTCGACAATTTGATGGTAAAACCGCACGGCGCAGTCACTCGAGGTGGCTTGAAAACGGGTAGAATGAACTTCTCGCCTGACCAAATAAAACATCCAATACGTCAATCCTGGTCATTATCTTTAAATGTGCGAACTCGGAAAACCCATAGCTAGCTAATTGCATTTCGATAATTTTACACAAAGGCCTGTATTCTTCGGGTGTGTATGAGAGGTATCTGTCCGTCAAGCTTACGGAAGGCCTGTGGTTCTATCTATGTCCTGGTTGCTGGTGGGAAACAGCAAACACACACGCCATAAAATTTCATCAAGAAGTTGCACCACTAAATTTAAACTTTGAATATAGCCTGTCACTTTCAGTCTTTCTATAAAATCTTTAAAATAAGACAAACATATACTTATATATGATAGCACAAGATGGACTTTATTTAGAAAATACACATTTTTGAAGCAATAGAATACATCCGGCTAATGTGAAAAAAGCAACCACCTGCGAATTAAGGTCATCTGGATTTTAATATTACACAATAAAACACGGTTATAGTGAACTATGATATGGCGAAGAATCAGAAACAATCTGCAAAGGTTGTGTGCGAGTTCGGAGAACAAAACAGTAAAGAAATGTACATTTGTATATTATATCAATGTACATTTCTTTTTTGCAAAATCTGCATCTCAATGGCTTCTGTGTAATAACAGCGATCAGTAGGATCTGTTTAAACGTACAATTTGCCTCGTTACAGGTACAATCAAACCTGTCAATAAATAAGGCCACCCTTGGGAAAGACAAAATATGGCCTTTATTGACACGAGACCTTTATTCGGAGGTCAGTTGTAAATAATCAATGACGGTTTTAAGATAATGGCCATTAGTCACAGGATGGCCATTATTCGGAGGTGACCGCTAACATTAGTTAATCTGCATACAATATACAATGTGTTAACAAATATGGGGGCTGTTCACACGATGACCTTTTAACAGGGGCGTTAACTCGTGCTGTATTTTATCTACTTGTATTTATAATCTCATCGATATTGGCACAACATTTTCTATGAAATATCTTCTAGTCTGTGTCTTTCTTTTGAAATCAGGAACCCATCCACATCCTGTACAAAGCTTGCAGTCTTTCCCGACGTGACATGATTTGCGCGCGCAGTTTTCCTGCCGTTTTTTTACTTCCGCTTGAGCATCCTTGTGATTACCATCACAAAATGGCGGATTTTTGGTTTGTTTACACGCGCATAAGTAAAACATTTCTGCTCTCTGTCGACCTCCCAAGTTAAAGGCGACATACCTGTCCCTTTATGCGACCCTGAAATACATCGGGACAAAGGTGATAATTAGATGTTTGGTTAATTGGTTCTATAAATACATTTCCACGAGTCGACGAAGACATTCCAGTTATTCGGGTTCGCATCCCGGTCGTTGCAGGTCAAACCCTTGTAAATTTTCTCCATATGTGGTGAAGCAACCAAATACTTGTGGATGAGTAAGTTAGTACTGGTTGAAATACAGTCCATGTTCATTGGTTTTGTGAACAGGCCGCCGTGTATTACTGAAACATCGTTGAAAAAAGGAGTTAACACATTTAAACCCAAAGCGAAAAGAGAAGAGGAAGCCATTGCAGAATATCGTAGAATGTCAGTAAACTAATCAAATTCAGTATAGTCTGCGAGCACCAAGTAAGTATTACTATACTTGTTCCCGTTGACTCTGACTGTACAGAGACTTTGGTACACTGCAACATGGAACCGGAAACAGTTTAGCAATGAACAATGTTGCGTTACCCTCGTAGCAATCATCTCCCCTATCAGTCAGCGGGCTACAATAAACTGGTTCCCGTTGACTCAATCTGCGCAGCAAAATGAAACGGGAACAATATACTACGTGATGACCATAAAAATGGCGGTATGCTGACTGTCTAAAGTGTCTTTTAATTTCATTTTCAGTGATTTTGTTTCATTTAATCATCTGTATAAGCCATTTGTTTGTGATCCAGAACAAAAACAAAATAGCGATACAAAATGTATTTAAAAACTATCAGTCTGAGAATATTGGAACCGATTAACAAATTGAATGAGGGAGACCAGGCACCGCATTGAAATTGTGTTTCATATATTTGCGAACTTA
The DNA here is from genome assembly GCA_964023205.1 of Lutraria lutraria. Taxonomy (NCBI): domain Eukaryota; kingdom Metazoa; phylum Mollusca; class Bivalvia; order Venerida; family Mactridae; genus Lutraria; species Lutraria lutraria. Next base: position 30,271,773 of record OZ026840.1, on the reverse strand, counting down.
ACATATTAAGAATGTAAGTAAGCATATGCGGAGAGAACTGTCCCACTGAATTGGGGGCCGTCTTGTGTCAAACACCCCCTACGCCCCATGCTAGGTAGGAACTATATAAGCATGAGTATGTGTAAGAAGACGACTTTATTGAAATATCATTCCTTCGTTTTCACATTCTCAGATTGCATTCAGTCGAGTAGATTTATACTTGGTAATATGCGCTCATTTTTTATCACACCCTGTAGGTAACGAACACGCATAAACGTGCATCATCGACAAAGGGAAGTAACCCAATTACGTATAGGAAACGCGCCCATCGAGCATCAAGGACACCAAGGGAAATGTTTTTGTCATATATTTATGTTTGTCTCTTACAGTAATTTCTGATATCGTAAAACTTTACAGTAATATAAAACCACTCAACCAAACACGGGCACAAACATCGTTATATATTTGTTCCGATTGCCGTCAGACAGTGTGCCGCGCTGGCGCAGTCGGTAAAGGGTCGGACATTGAAAGCTTTCGAGACAGACAGATTTTTTGTGGCGGGTTCGAGGCCGGCCACGGATCTTTTTTTTATTTCTTTTTTCGTTCGTAAGTGTTATGCAGGCTTCAAAACGTTCCGCAGTCGCTTGGCGTTTGTTTCTTGCAATTAAAATGAAATAGAAACAGCGTATTGTGTACGTTTTGCATTAATTAATATTCATTTCTGCAATAATAGCGATTGTTAATCGCATTTCACATGGGGTTACTGTAACGAAAACAGCCGTATGGCTTTAGTTTGATATGTTGCGCTATGTACCAATCAAGGCTGCTGTATCGTGTTATCATTGCGTGTTGGGTTGTTGTCGTTGGCGGCAATGTGCATATGGTACGTAGACCTGTATTTTACTGTGAATTCCATAAGCAGCGCGTGTGTTAAAGTAACAATTTGTTTAATAATAATAATAATAATGACTTTATTTCAAGAGGCTGCACATTTGGATAAAAACCAATCTTGCATGTGGGCCTCAAAGTATACATTTACATATTATGGTGAATTATACAATATTTACAAAACAGTACATTGACTAATGCAGAAATAATCATTATAACTGTATAACAAACAAGTAAGTATAAAACAAGACTAGGAGAACAAATTAGATGTTAGAAAAAGTCTATAATAAGTTATAAGTTACTTGAATGTACACTGAGAAGGGTATTTAGTTAGGAAACTTCCATTTAAGATAATTTTTCCTAAAAGATGATAGACTTTCAATAGTTCTGATTTCTAATGGTATTTCATTCCAAATTTTTGGACCAGAATATGATAGGGAATTACGAAGGAATTCAATATTTGGTTTAGGGACAACAAGTTTTTTATTTGAAGAGGATCGAAGAGAAGTGTTACTTGTGTAATGAAAGTGGTTATATAAATTATCAGGACACATATTATTGAGGCATTTATAAACAAGTATGGCCTTCTTATATTCAACACGATCATTAAATTTCGTCCAGTTTAATTTCCTGAATAATTCCTGGGATGGAGCATCAAATGGTTGATCTAGAATTACACGTGCAGCTCTCTTTTGAAATTTTAACATATTATTTGATAATTCTGTATTACATGATCCCCATATTGTACAACAATAATCTATGTATGGAAGAATATAAGCATTATAAAATAATTTTCTTGAATTAAAGTTCAGACAGAATTTTATGCGTAGTAAAAGATAAAGGAGAGAATTGCATTTTTTAATGTTTGGGTAACTTGTTGTTTCCAATTTAAGTTTTGATCAATGTATATTCCTAACAATTTTTCCACAGTAACTTGTTCAAGTGTTTGGTTATTTAACGCAACATTATAATTATTATCATTAATTACTTGGTTCCTTCTTGAAGCAGATAAATACATCAGTTTTGTTTTATTTGCATTTTCTGAAACCAGACTGATGTTCTGACAACAGTTTATTTTGCTCAAGATAATCCCTTAAATGATTTGATACATGTTTCTCAAATATTTTAGAGATAACAGGTAATATTGAGATAGGTCTGTAATTTTCTACTTCTGATTTTGAACCTTTTTTATATATTGGAGTAATTTTTGCCTTCTTGAATTATTTTGGGAATTTGCCTGTTGTGATACTGAGATTTAATATTTTTGAGATTGGTGATGCAATTATTTCAGAACTTAATTTAAGGAATTTAGGACCCAAACCATCTAATCCAGTTGATTTAGAAGGGTTAAGTAATTGTAATTGTTTCTTCACAAATGTGTCAGTAATTGGTGGAATATTAAATTCTATGTTATCTTGCTTTTTACTGTTTACAAAAGTTTGAATGATATTAAAGTTCTCGTGACTTATTGAAGTATCAAGTTTTGGAGCAGACTGAAATACACTTATGAAATAATTGTTAAATTTCTCTGATGCTGTTCTGGGATTATTTATTTGGTTACTGTCATTGTCATTTAATAGATAAGATTCTTGTGGAGTTACTTTTCTTGATAGATCCTTCAGATTTTGCCATAGGACTTTTGGATTTTTCTTGTTCTTGTTGATAGCATTTTCATAGAATGATGATTTAGCTTCAGTTATCAGGGACTTAACTTTTTGGCGTAGTTGTTTGTATTTGATGGTTTCACCATTTTTCTTTGCATAGTCTCTTGCTCTTATGGTTTCTGCTATTACATTGTTAAACCAGTTAGGCTGGTTTTTGTACTTCACTCTTTTAATTGTTTTAGGAGCATGATGGTTAAGTACTTCATTGAATATGCTATAAAAGCAGTCCAAATCATCATCAGGATCATTAAAAACATCAATTAGAGACCAGGGCTGGTTTTGAATAGCTATATTAAAATTATTTTCATTAAAATTCTTAAGAGATCTGTAACTAATGGTTGTATGAAATGGATCTTGCTCAGATTTTGAACTAGTTTTACGGGTGAAGCATACAGGGTAATGATCACTTAAAGATAAGGCAGGAATATTAATTTCTACTATGTTACTTGGGTTGTTAGTATATAAGTGATCTATAATTGTATCAGACCTCGGAGTGACTCTAGTTGGTTTGTTAACTAATTGCACATAATTGTAAGAATTTGTAATTTCATTCCATGCATTATTGTTAGTAGTGTTACTGACAAAATTGTAGTTAAAATCCCCTAGTAAAATTATTTCCTTATTTTCATTATATAACATATCTAAAGTCCTATCAACATCATCATTCCAGCTTGCTGGTGATGAAGGTGGTCTATATATATACCCTAAAATGAATGATTTTTGTTTAGAATACTTTATTTCAAGCCATAATGACTCAATATTGTCATTTTCAAGTTCTGGACGTCTGATACTGGAAATGTTATTTTTAACATAAACAAGTAGTCCTCCACCATTGGTTATACGGTCTTTCCGAAACATTTGATATCCGTTTAATTTAAATTCATTATCACTGAAAGATTCATTTAAAAATGTTTCACAAAAGCATATGACATCAAGATCATTATTTTCATTAATCAAATATTGAATTTCACTGAATTTTGGAGATAAATAGTGAATATTGAGTTGAAATGTTTTAATTCCATTTTTAACTAGTAGATGTCCAGTATTAGTATCATTTCCCACTGATTCAATATTTCCTAAGCCCAGGGGCAGGGTGGGCAGGGTGGTAGTCCCCCTGTCATCATCTGTTGTGGATGTCTTCTGTTGTTTCTGTAAGTTGATTGTGTTGTGTAGTCCATTTTCATTTGATGATGTGATGGGTGAAATTTGTGTGGACCCAACCAAAAATGGGATTCTTGTTGAACTGGTCTTACTGGCATTTCAGAGATAATATTTAGAGATTTGAGAACTTCTTGTTTCAGATTGATTGCAAATTTGGCTGTTCCCTTTGGGTTTAGGTGAACTTCATTAGAGTAGAATGTTTTCTGATTAATAAATGATGTTGTGTTATTCACAAATACATAACTATTTTGGTTGCACATCTCCTGCAATGAATCATTCAGATTCTGTATTGTAGAATCTGCCATTCTTAGATATTTCATTGGTAGGACTGATGACACAATGATTTTAGCACTTTGGTAGAATTCTTCGATAGTTTTGAACAGATTTTTGTAGTTCCTTGTGATAGTTTCTACACTATCTCCTGCAGAGATGTTGTTTATGCCAACATGAATAACAATGGCATCATATTTGTTGCCACTTTCAGGATGTTTATACTTTTCATTTTCTGTGTCATTCCTTAAGGTGTTCACTGTAGCCCCACCATGTGATTTTATTGTTACCTTCACATTGTAATTGGACATCCTAGGTGCGATAAGAGGTCTAGTCACAGAATCACCAAGAATCAAAACTTGTTTTCTTTGGACATCATCATGTTTATTGTTTGTGGTGACTTGTTCTTTGTTGTTTAGTTGGGGTCTCTTATTATTACTAGTACTGACAGTTACATCATTTTCATTTATTTCAGTATTCTGGGCTTTTTGAACCACTTGCTTAGAGTTGTTTGTCATTTTCATTGTATTCAGTACATTTTTCAAATCAGCTTTCATGTTTGAGATGTCATTTTTCATTTCCTTAAGATCGCTACTTATTATAGCAGTTCCATTTCCTGTTGATGATGGTCTATCTGTTGTTAATAGTTCTGTTAGTAGTTGTTTTTCTTCCAATAGTTTGACATTTGTTTGTTTTAATCTCTCATTTTCTACCATATGTATTTGAGTCATGGTAGTACTCTCAATAAGTTGTTTTTCTACATTTTTTATTTTTTCTGATAAAGAAGTGATATGCTTGGCTTGTTCATTAGCTTTTGATTGTACTTTGGCAATTGTCTCTTTCATATTTTCTGCAGCATTTACAAGTTTTGTAAGTTTTTTCATTTGCTCTTCATTTTGATTTTTCAGCTTTCCATTTTCAGTCCTTAATTCATTATTTATCTTTTCTAATTTTTCATTTTGCTGGTTAAGTTCAGGCAGTGTATGGTGTTCTGTTATATGAACAGAGTCTGATGAAGCATACGAGGTGTTGTCACTGTCAGTTTGAATATCAATTATATAGAGACTGAACATGTACGGTTACATATGTATGTAAGTCGGACACATGGTGAATCAGTATACATATAATTAGTTGAGTAAGTATAATGGTATGTTAGTGCATGTACATTGATGTGTTGCATTACCGAATTGCATTTACAATGTAATTGTATTGAAAGACAAAATCTCAATTTAACAAATATGGTGGATTAAATCGTGATACTTGAATGAATTTGCACTGCTAAGGGTGATAATTCAATGCTCAAATGAACCTGTCTACAATGACTACCTTTGAGAAAATGTAAAAAAACCTTCTTATTCAAACAGTAAATAATATTTTGTTTTAGAGACTAAACCATCAGTCTTTTCTACGAAATCCTTTTAGTATCATGTGAAATGTTATCCGTCGTTCCTCTCTCCCAAAGCGACGCACAACATTGCGGTGCGACAATGCGACATGTGTCAACTGTATTTCATTATCTGCCCCATTTCCTTATCTAGTACCAAAATGATTGTATGTGTATACATGTACACATGAAAGAATTGTTTCAGGATAAACATTTTACTGGTGGCTTTGATATCATGAGGACATTTTTAAGTGTTTCGCTATTTTGTGTGATTTTTCTTCGCATTGCGCAAGCATCGGATGAGAGACCGGAAATCGCAAAAATTCAGGATATTTTATCACAACATGCTCTAGAGCTCACTCAAATGAAAGTAGATATGTTGAAACTAATGAAGGAGAACAAAGTATTGAAACGACAGAACAAGTTGCTACAAAATCAAATGAACGACCTCGAAGCAAATCATTCTATGTTGATTAAGATGACTACTGCGCATGCGTCAAAAACTGGTGATGTCAACGAAAAGACCACTGCGGATGCGCCACAAATCAATGGTTTAGATAAAGTAGAAGCGGAAATTGGCGGAAATGGTTCGGAAATGAATAAAAGTAACAACGTAGGACATGGAATCGATAAAAGACGTAAGATATTATCATCTTGTTTTAATTTAAAATATACATATTGCATTGCAAATGTTTCCACATGTTGTCAATTGAAAAGACATAGACTAACTAGTTTAAGTAGAAATAATAAAGCCACGACTTCATAGTACGAATGCGTTAGTAATCCGCAGCTTGAATGGCTACATTTTTGTCTGTATTTTTTTTCAGTATTGCTGCATAACGGTAACCTGTCACCAGTTAGTTCGAAACAGTCATTCTCCGCCACTCTGTCAAGATCTTTGTCACATTTGGGAAATAAGCAGGCTTTCGACTTTGACAATGTTATTACCAACATCGGCAATGGCTATTCTCCGAACACCGGTGCCTTCACCGCCAACACGAATGGTACATACTTTTTCATCGCCAGTGTAGTAAGCAACATTGGGGTTTATCTTCAAGCAGAAATTGTGATAAACGGGAACGTGTTGGTACATTTGTATTGTGAAGATACGGGCAGAGAGCAAGGAACGAACGGTGTGGTTGTTCATCTCGACGTTGGCGATGAAGTCTGGGTTCGACATACAAGTAACCAGGGAGATAGCTTGTTAGGGGGAAATTTTGCATCGTTCTCTGGTTTCAGAATTTCTGATTAAAATTCGGAAAATAAACCATCAATAAAAACGCTGGTTTGCTGAAACGTCAACCAACTGTTATGTAATATGTCGACTCTTTTTATTGAGAGTAAAGAACGAAAAGTGTCGACTCTTTTTATTGAGAGTAAAGAAGGAAAAGTGTCGACTCTTTTTATTGAGAGTAAAGAAGGAAAAGTGTCGACTCTTTTTATTGAGAGTAAAGAAGGAAAAGTGTCGACTCTTTTTATTGAGAGTAAAGAAGGAAAAGTGTCGACTCTTTTTATTGAGAGTAAAGAAGGAAAAGTGTCGACTCTTTTTATTGAGAGTAAAGAAGGAAAAGTGTCGACTCTTTTTATTGAGAGTAAAGAAGGAAAAGTGTCGACTCTTTTTATTGAGAGTAAAGAACTCTTTTTATTGAGAGTAAAGAAGGAAAAGTGTCGACTCTTTTTATTGAGAGTAAAGAAGGAAAAGTGTCGACTCTTTTTATTGAGAGTAAAGAAGGAAAAGTGTCGACTCTTTTTATTGAGAGTAAAGAAGGAAAAGTGTCGACTCTTTTTATTGAGAGTAAAGAACTCTTTTTATTGAGAGTAAAGAAGGAAAAGTGTCGACTCTTTTTATTGAGAGTAAAGAAGGAAAAGTGTCGACTCTTTTTATTGAGAGTAAAGAAGGAAAAGTGTCGACTCTTTTTATTGAGAGTAAAGAACTCTTTTTATTGAGAGTAAAGAAGGAAAAGTGTCGACTCTTTTTATTGAGAGTAAAGAAGGAAAAGTGTCGACTCTTTTTATTGAGAGTAAAGAAGGAAAAGTGTTGTTTTTTTGTCAAAATCGCTAAAACTGTTTTGGTTCGGGGGATTTTGTAAGGCGTATGTCGCGTCACTGCAAACAAACTCTATCTTAATGATAAGCTATTGAAATATTTATAGCAATTAATCAAGTTTGTTAACTTTATTTTTTAACAGTAAGTACCCCCCACACAAAAAAACAAACAAATGTAGCAAAACATAATTTCTTCACAAACCGATTTTTATTTGAAAATTTGCTGTCTTAGCCTAGATACGACTTTGAAAAGGATATGTAATGGTTAATATTGATCCATAATCAAAGAAAACGTATATAACCATATCAATTGTCCGTTGGTATACTACGGAAATACGTATATAACCATATCAATTGTCCGTTGGTATACTACGGAAATACGTATATAACCATATCAATTGTCCGTTGGTATACTACGGAAATACGTATATAACCATATCAATTGTCCGTTGGTATACTACGGAAATACTGTTGAAAATTATGAGAAAACTCATTGGTTTCGTTTCAGTGGATTTAATACCATTTTTCAACGAAATTTCAGTTTCATACCGATGTAACGTTTTCAAGCTCCCCCTTTTTCAGGTTATCCCCCGGTAACTTAAAAACGTTTTCAGATTACCCCCGGTAATTTAAAAACGTTTTTAAGTTACCGGGAGGGAAACTTTTACCCCCTCCGTTTTCAAATGCCCTACCCAGTAATCTGAAAACGTTTTCAGGTTACCCCGGGGCGCTTTGAAAACGTTTTCAGATTACCCCTGGGGGCGCTATGAAAACGTTTTCAGATTACCCCCGGGTAATAATTTGAAAATTCATAATAAAAGAGAGGGAGGGAGTTTGAAAACGTTTAAATGGTACCGGGGCCGGTACTTTGAAAACGTTTTTAAGTTACCGGGGGGGGGGGGGGGGGTAACCTGAAAAAGGGGGAGCTTGAAAACGTTACACCGGTTCACCTAACCAAGCAGTTTTCTTGGACTGTCTTTTGGCCAGTACGCAACATACCCGTCCATAAGGAGCAGACTACGCCTCCTCCTATGAAGGAAATTCGACGTTTTCGGTAAAAAAAAATTATAGAAGGGTATAAAACTGACGCATCCGGGATTCGAACCGGGATCGTTAGGTTATAAACTTGTCGTACTTAGAACTGAACCAGGCACCCAGAAAATGTACACCTAACAAAAATACATTCAGAGGCTTTTTTATAAACACGCGAAATAGTGATCGATGTTTATATGGAGACCTTAATTCAAACGTGAGTCGTTCATTTGTGTGTTTGTTTTATCTTCAGTCAAATTTGCCACGGACAGTGTTAGCCTCGCCCGGGGTTCGAACTTTCAAACTTCCGATCAGTAGACAAACGCTCTAACCACTGAGCTAACCGGGCGGGCCACGATAGTCGTTCAGGGCCCCGTTCTATAAGACATTATTGATAATACTGGGCCCTGGCATGTTAAACTTTGAATGAATTATATGACTTTGCATATTCCTTTTTGTAAAGCTATTTTGCGAAATGCAAAATACGATCCACCTGGTTAACATAATACATGTAGCCGTCTTTACTTAGTTATTTAGCCTTATCGAATATCCGACGACGCGCTATTGTTAACAAACTCGTATCATCTTACGTTATACACGCGGGATAATCTGCATAATCTACAATTGGGCGATACGTGTGCATTATATATTTGTTATTAATACCAATGGTCGACGCGAATAAACAGACACAACATGATCGCTATTTGCCGTCTGATATATGCACAAATGTACATGCATGTCTGAAGTCTTCGGTATTGCAAAGTCAAACCCGAGTTATTGACCGCATGTAACCAACGCACACCGTGCGAACAACGACTACAATGTAATTAATCATCTAAATAAACTTCTGTATAAAGGCCTGCTCTGCTTAAGGAACCAGTGTTCTACTCTGTTTATATATGATCTACATTAAGCAGGGTCCTAACCTTAGAATTTACTGTATAGTAGAGCCCATTTATAGTGAACTAAGTTCTAGGGGCCTGAATAATTAATTCATTACATACATATTTTACCATATTCATAGCATGATCGATATAAAGAACAGCATATTAGAGGGAAAATTAGATACTTCACTGCATCCGGGTTTCTTCTATTATGTACGAGTACATTTTAACCGTGTTTTACTGTAATTTAACAAGAAAGAAATATTTACGCTTGCTACAGCTCCTATCTTTAGCTCTGCATCACTGGAGTCTGCCATTACTTTCTGCTAAGCGACGAGGAACGTTACAGGGGGATAATCTAAATGAAAGAACTGATTTTTATGTTCTGTTCTATACGAAAGTAAAAACCTTACATAGCGAACCCTGCAGTACTGCAACTTCCATTTTACTTTATTCCAGCTTAATAATGAGACCCCCCCCCCATTATTTAGACCAAATTTGGGGTTCCAAGGGGTGGTCATATTACATGCAACGACATTTACTCCATTTATCAATCCAGGGTCGTTCATCAAGTTAGCGGACAGTGCGACCATCTGGAACAATGTGCACACACTTATTTTCATTTTCAAAGCAATCAACGAAATTATGCATTTGGTGTGTTTTCGAATCGAAAGAAGCAAATTTTCTCGAATTTGTAAAATAAGAAAAACATTCGTTGGTCGAAGAATTACAGACTGAATAAAGTTAACGAAGACAAGAAGCTTCGCAGACTTAGCCAAGTTGAGGAAACTCTCAAACAAAAACTATTTGCACTTTCAATGTATACGTAAAACTAAATATCATAATTTGCCTTCGTGATCAAAATATGGCATGTAGAAAAATGCATTAATCTACCTGCAAATGTTATTTTATTTTAATATGGTGGGATTAATCAAAATTCATTACATTATAATTATGTTTCAGAACTAACAAGATTGTAACTTACCTCGTGTAAATGTAATCCAGTTGTAACTCGTAACTAACCTAACATACCGTGAACTTTACCGGTAAATCCTATTTATAATGTTCAATTTTGTGTAGTCGACAAAAACAATATAAAATTATCAAGGACGGTAACTTGAGAAGCGTCATCCGACAAAGGAAAATAGAATATTGCAAAATTTCCACGACTTCTGCATGGTGCCAAAATAAGTCCGCCTGGTAACCGTAAACAAGACTTTACATTCTCCACCTCCTCCTCCTTCACAGCATTATCATCATCACTAGTATTATCACCATTATATATACATATATTTCATCATGAGTACCATTATTATCATAATCCAAATCATTATCAACATCAACAAATGCAACATCATCACCACCATCGTTATCTTAATTACTATTACCGTCACCATTATGTTTCATCATTACTTCATCACGATGAAACGATGAGACGATGAAATGCGCGTGAATAAGATCCAAAGAAAAAATCCACGAACTTACATGTTCCACGAACTTACCCGACATGACGATACTTGTTGCTTGCAACCTTGTTCTTGGTTACTACCAGTTTTTGACGCTCACAGAATCAAAATCTGTAGCAGAATCTAAAAATAAATTTCATGGCTTCCCCTATCACAACCAATGAAGAAGTTCATCGCCAAACGCCAAAAAAATAGTTCCAAGGAGAAGACGGTAATCGGTCATATCTGGTTCACACTATCCATATAAAACGACTTTGGTGTAAAGATTATAATGTTATATATTTAAGTTTATCTCCAATTTGAGATGCAAGAAATTGGTATTACAGTCTTAAACCTTTATTTACTATCCTTCTGCAAACATGTATCTTGACATTATAACAGCTATTATGTAAGTTGGTTGTTTGTCGTGTAGTATGCAGACAAGGGTTCTAACACAAAGACAATAGTGAAGTCGTTTAAATCTAGTGACTATCTCTATTTGCATAGTTCCCACATCTACAATATTTACCTCCCTTGGCGACCATCTTGCAAGGCAAATTTCAGGCTTATCCGCTTACTAGAAAAAGTCCCCAAAGTGGTTATTAAACAACTCATTTTATAAAAGCTAACCTAATCATGAAGTCGTTAATGCCATAAGCACATCAGGTTTAAGAAATTGTAGTTGTCACATATGAATATCCTATATTTAGAATTATCAAAACAAAAAATATAAATATCTTCTATCAATGCCTGTTGAATTTGCCAAACAAGACGGCTGCGAAGGTAGGTAAATATTGTAGATGTGTGAACTATGTATTGTTGGCAAAGGCTTGTTTACAAATGAACACATTATATTAGATTTACCGTCGGGATCAAGAACCACTCACCATTGAGAGTTCAAATCCTGTCCGCGACCAATTTTCAGAATGAAATACCGGCTAGCTCGGAAGATCGTTGGATTTAGTCCGGTGAACGCCAGGGAATTCCTCCAACGTTAGTAAGATACCCTGTTTGATCGTGCGCCGTAAAAATCTAGTGAGAAAAAAAATGAAATACAAACACGGAAAACATGGCGTACAAATGGTAAAATGATATGTAGAAACTACATTTATATCCGGCTCATCATCAACATATCAAATACCGGTTGTTGCAATTCACATACAGCTACTTATGGTATATACATTATACAGCAAAACTCCTGAAAACGGGATCAATTCCGGACATGGCCGAAAATCAAGTTTTTTTTGTGAATTTCGGGTTTTAGAGATTTTTGATAAATCATGGGACTTGAAAAATCGTCCGATTTTCGGAGAATTCCGGTGTTTAGGTAGTCCGGTTTTAAAGGGTTTTAATATATACAGGAAAACTTCAATATAACGACCGCCTTATGGACCTACTGATCTGGTCTAATTATAGAGTGACAGAAAAGGAAATTGTGAACATGCTTTTTAATAAGGTGGTTTTGATATATAAACATGACGGTGTTACTGTAATTGCAAACATTGAACTCACGGTGGGTAATGGAAAAAGGTAGCTAAAGATAAATTAAATGACATGGCTAGTTAACACGTTAAATTGTTACTGATAAGAATTAGAATGAATGGGTATTTCATTTAAATGCAATGGTTGCTTCATCAGGTGCGCACCCCCACCCCAAAAAGCAGTCCCAAACCATAGATAGCACTGAAAAGTCCAATGAAATATGATTCAAATATAACATTCCTAAATACTACGCCTACGCCCCCCATCTGAAATCCTGGCTCTGCCACTGAAATATATGACACAAGAATGATTTTTCACACAAAATAAAAAATTAGCAAACAATATATATTCAGTAAATTATCGCAAAAAAGTTTTCATTTGGTAAGTGAGTTCCCACATTTTTATAATACCACGACGTTTAAGATTTCGCGGAGCCAAAAAAGGTTTGACGGGTTCCTGGTCTTATCAAGTTCAAGTAAAAAAGAAATATTGAATCCCAGTCTGAAAATAATCGGTTATTATAAAGAGATGGCCTGAATATAAAATGGTTCAGTAGGGGTCACTAAAAGGTATCGACTGTACTGTACATCATTTAGTGTTCATTATTCCTTGGATACGCTACGCCTTTGTATCGTCTGCTTTGTGGCGCGCAACGCCTCACGCACTATTTATAAACTATGCTTTAAATAATATGCCAGGCAATGCAATTACACAAACTGAATATGTATATAAATAAAGAATACTGTTTGGATAAGGTTTAATTAGAAAGTTCGAATCTGTTAGACTTACATACAAGTAAGTTAAATAAAAAGATAAAAAAATCACATAATGGTGCGAACAAGATCGATCGACCTCCACGCTTTCAAGGTCAGATATCTGAGCGTACACGACCAAAGGGGTTTGTCACGAAAAAAAAATCCAAGTCGTTTTGTAAAATTTGACCATTTTTCGAGTGAAAAATCTTCAATAGCGATTTTAGAATATCTTTAAAGGTAGTAAAAGTATACAATTTCTGTTAGCGTGTTGAGTTGCCCATACGTTGCACTATATATGAGTTAAATATATTCTACTGCATTGCAAAAACATGGAAGTTTATAACACGCGTTGGAAAATTCGAATTATCGAAGTTCTTTCCCTTCTATATATTTATGGGTTACATGGAAATTTTATTATTTTTATTATTTTTCGTGACAAACCCTTTTGTACATGACCAATAAACCGACTCTATACAATGTTAAGTGCGCATGGAATTTTCCCGAAGGTCGTGTGACGCGTTTAAAAGGAGTTGTAGTTACTGGATTCGCGTATGAGTTTAGATACAAACTCAAAACGTAGTAAATCGCATACGTATTTCTGTGTAACTGAAAATCGAGGTGCTGTCTGTTTTGCCTTTAATGGAATTGATTGCTTACAGTCTCGGATATATTTTTTATATTATGCGTCTAGTGTGTATAAAATACACGCGGTGATTGTGTGTTGTAAGTATGTTCTAGATCAATCTTCTGCAGTACTTTCATTAATTGAATATCATTTGCTTTGATAATATTCTTAATAACTTCCTATTAGTAAATTTGATCGCTTATTGGAAGGTCTTGCCTTATGAACTATTCCAGTGTGTATATTATATATGTATAATTATTTATTATATTAAAGCCCCATAAGCTTATAAATGTATTGGTTTTAATAGTTTCTGTTTGTTCTATAACAGAGGAATCCGGTGTGTTTTCCTCCCGTGCATACTTTATAGCAAGAAAAAATGTTTCAGAAATACTATTGTATTTTTTTCAATATCATTGAAATAAATACTATTTATAGAACACCTGAGTTTTTCCGCAGTCATGCTATGCACACGTAGTAAAGTGACGTCACGCGCTCTACATATTTCAAGTTTACAAAAGCTAAAATCACAGTAAAATGAGTGTTTTTATTGTTCCGTCGGTAATAATTATCTTGGGATAATATCAGCAATTGTTTGATTTTTGCATACATCATGTATATGTTTTATAGCAAAAAGCTAATGGGGCTTTTAACACTGGGGCGGCTCCTAACTTAAGGGGGTTAGGTCACTAGGGGGGGGTCGGATTTTTTGCGTTGAAGCGTTGATACAATATTTCGTTCTCACTTTATTATGCTCAATTATGCTCACTCGCCCCCCCCCCGTCGATAATGGGCCGAACTATCAGCATTTGTAGATACAGTGCTAAAATATGAATAAAGGATGAGTTAATAAAAAATGTACATGACACTTATGATGATAGAGACATATTATTATTACCTTTGTTCATTAAGATGATTTTCAGCTTCATAAGATACAATAGGCTCATGTGAATGTGACAATTCAGGGATTTTTTAGGTGCGATTTTATAGCCAAAATTCCGTCATATTCCTAATGGAAAATAGTATCTTTTTTTCCCAATTTACAGACAAAAATTCCCAATAAAAAAAAAATAAATAAAAAAGTTCATTAAAATCACTGTTGGTAGTAAATACGTTGTTCTGCTACTATTCTATGGGAGAATAAGAAAAATAAGGTGAACATTGCAAAAATTGTAGTTTTTCCCAATTTAGATTAAAACACCGCGAAAATTCCCAATCCCAAGGGTATGGGTCATATTCCCAAAATACCGAGAAAAACCCTGCAATTGCTCATAGCCTACATGAAAACACGCGTATGACGATGACTTGTGTGTATACATGTACATGTATACATATAAATAAGGAAGTGGTGTTATGCGTAGTTTTAAAATTACTAAAACAAAAGATGCGAAAAATTAAATAATCTGGCATTAATCTTTCATCTATTTGTCTAGTCAAACTTATATGGCTATTGCAGACGGCGAAATACTTTTCTTATTTGGCCACGTCCTGCTCAGTATAATACAGAACTGCATAATTATTTTTGTTCGGACAATCCCCAATTAAAACCCGTTGGGCACGATAAATTCAAAATCTGTGTATAAATTGAACTGTTCGATTGTATACGGAATCCTGTTAGTGCCATGTCGAATGTCGTCCGTCGCCCCACAAACACGACACACGACAACGTGATACGACAATGCGACAACGCGATACTACAATGCGACAACGCGATACGACGGACGACAATGCGATACGACATTTGTCAAAATGTCGTGATGTTGAGTTGCCAATTTTGGCACGATATATTACGATGGTATCTTTAAAAAGGTTCACTTTTGTGTAGACATGTATTTATGGATATGGATTCATCAGATGACGCGTTTTCTTTAAAAAATAGCAGACATTTCTAACGATTTCTCGCTGAAAAATGCACGGTTTTCCTCACAATTTCGAGTATTTATTCCTTTTTCAATAGCGAATAAATGTACATGATTGGTTTTGTTCGGATCCTTCAAGATAACTACAAATTAAGCCGATACTTATTTTCCGTTCGAAACTGTAAAATTTATCGGCAACTGTGTTCGCCTGAGCAACTGTGTTCGGCTCTACGGGGTATACGTGGGCATACCGTTTTTGGTCTGTCTGTCTGTCTGTATGTATGTGTCGCAGAGTCAAGTATTGTAGTAGGTGGCCATAATGGTCCACCGTACTTTGTTAATATATGTGTTGCTTTCACGTACCGAACAAGCAAAAAGTGTTAAGTGTTCAAGTTTCTCTTAGCTACATCTATTCTATACTGTGCTGTTCAGGCTATACCATGGACTTAAATAGATGTGTATTTATTAGACCTTATCTGTAATGATCTACACATGATACATACAACATGCTATATTCACACGTGTTACTCTTTTCTCATATTATTGCCAGGAAATGAACGGGTTATAAGTTCGAACTTTAAATTGCGTTCGTAACTGAGTTGCACTAAATTTCAATACAATTTAAGGCTCGTGATCATGTTTTCGTTAATTTTAGGGCATAAACGGACATTCAGACGTATACAAAATACAACTCAAAACTGCCTATTCCGTACCAAATGACCATCAAAACGATCGACTTGCAATAAGGGAAAATCTATACACGCGTAAACTTAACGCTGCGAAAATATTCAAATGAAGTATTTGAATTTTGACGGACAAGACAGACTTTTCGAGGCACATTTACAAATAGTATTGATATGTCTATCGATTTAAGTAAGTCCCATAAGTATGCGGTTCTTTGTAAAGCTGAGATGACGGATTTACCGAATTTATTTGTGAAACTGCCAAAACTGTTAAAGTCGAATTAGTAAGGCTAAATGCTAGTCTAGACGAATCAAAGCACTGTAATGGGTCTTTGGACAGTGCATGTTGAATACATACTGTCACTGATTGAATGCTCATAGGCTTAGAAATTGTTCGTTTCTGGTTATTCGACCTATCCTAAATTTTCCGCTAGACCACAGACTTCTTAATTGGTCCGAGGAACTGTGGGTGCATTTTTTTCCATTCCGCGAATTTTCAAAAATACTAAAAAAAAAATTTCGAAAAAAATTGTATTTTTATGTTTAAAAAAAAACACATTTTTTTATAAGATTGACATCGAAATTCTGAGAGAATTTTATTGAAGATGTTTTCCTAATTACATCACGATTGCATGGGACTATTCTACTGTCAACGGTTAGACTGTCAACGAGAGGCACTTCTTGTGTTTTTTTAAATCCAAGTGTATGGAGTTCAGAGATTTATTTTGTTTAAAAAAAAAGAAGAAAATAATTAGAATCTCTGAAAACAAGCGATCTTTCACTGTGAAAGACAAGAAATGATTGAAAGTTCCAGTTATGAATCGTGAGAGTTTGTGTGCATTTAAACATTGCAAAGGAGTTCTCAGTTTTTAACAAAATACCTCGAAAATTCCCAATTTCAAGGCCCAAAAATACTGAAAAAAAAGTTTTTACCCGATTGGTTATTTAGTGTAAATTATTATATAATCGCACTTTCTTGTGTTTGGTAGGCGGGGATAATTTTAGTGTTGATGGTTAGTCTAAACTCATTCGATTGTGTCTATATTTTGTACATTATCTTCCTTTGTTTTTTCTTTTGAATAGATTATGCTTTGTGTATTAAACAGCGAATGAAGTAATCATTTAGGTTTTATTATCAACGTTGCCTAATTTCAAAGTTCTGCTTTTTTTCTTATTTTTCAGGAACTTTCTTCAAACTAAATGTGTTGTTATATCCATGCGCTTGTGTTGTAAAAGCTTTTGACATTTTATCAAGATCGAGGACAACGATCGTCGCTCAACGGCGAACATCAACGGAGTTTATCGAATCTCACCGGACATTACCGAACTTCATCGGACTTTACCGAACTTCGCCGGACATCTCAAAGTATTATCAATCACCACTATAGCCATTTGTTGCCGGAGAAATCCGCCGAAGAAACTGTAATCTTTTATCAAAAAAGGTTCATTGTATTTTGTCGATAATAACTAATTCTATGGAACGCCGCAACTGTCTTTTAAAGAAATGAAATTTTGATTCGAATAAAAAAATGCGTGATATTTAAACAAGTTGCATAATTTACTAGCAAAACGATATACACATTTACAGTTTTTCAGAAATACATGTATACAATTTGCAAAACATGGAAATAATATTTTAGATATTGTTATAAAAATACTAGGTATCATTACCATAAAAGGCAGCACCGGTGTAACATAGAATTGTATATACCTATACTATGCATGAAATGTACATGTATTTGCCGATTTTTGGGGGATTAAGGTCAACTATAACCGGGGTCTTAAGTCTACTTTTGGTCAAAATGGTGTTTATCTAATGCGATGGTTCCTTTATCGATTTAATTATTTGAAATGCTGAAATCCGTTGGCAAAATAAGTTGTCTTTACTATAATTATACGGTGGCTTTGATATTGCAGTGGTTGTAGTCGAGGCCTTGATCACGTGTTTAATGTACTGAACTTGTAGTCCGGCAAGCTGGTTTTTAATCCATGGCGTGGCATACTCTTCGATAAAAGTGTGAGGAAAGATCTTCCTCCATGTATCGAAAAGTTGCTGCCGGGCTCCATGTGCTTGTGGGATGGTACATAAGTACTGACTACAGAGTATACAGTCAAGGAAAGTTGGTTAGGTGGACCGGTCGCAGTATATAACTTAAGTATCAGTGAAAAAAGGCATTATACCCACTGAAACAAATCGAATATATTTCCAGCTAAAATGATTGAGGAAGGCCCCTGTTGTACACTTGCGGAGATCCACCGAACCCTCCTTAAGCAAGCTAGACAACTTCCTTACACATGTTAAGTCAGACCACGGTTGGAATTCGAACTCACTAGTTAGTGGCTAGTGGCTTGTGATAAGCAGAAAAAGAAAATGTATTGACGATCGACCTCGGAGGGTCTTAACGTCTTTTTCAAGTTGCCTTGTTCTCAAGATATCTACAACAGTTGGGGATTTTTTTATCTGATATAAGTTCATTTTCAATGCACACAAGCACTTGCATAATCTTAACATCCGAATATAGTCTACCAAACTGATATCATTAGAGACAATCGGAACTCCTCGGCGTTTATCTAACGAAAGTGAGTATTTCTCAGTTACGGAAATGCCCGAGTAGTTACGATTGCATAAGAGAATGTAGTCGCCTCTTACGAGGGTGGTGATTCCAGTCAGGTATGACTTTATCTCTCTAACCATTGTTTTAACCCTAAAAATCGGCAAATGCACAAAGTGGGATTTATCTTATATATCATAATATTGTTATTGATTCATGTTTGCCCTAATGCTATCCAAGTCTGAAATGTTGGGTAGGTAGGGATTTTTTTTCACTTTGAAACAAAACTGAGTCAATAAACACACACTTTTCATTCAGCACAATGTAAAAGGGGCAAGTAGGATGAAGATAGCATATTCTTTAAAATGCGGGTACCGAAAAAATATGTGGATCGAAAATGACTATTTGCGGTCCTCGAACTGAAAGTAATATGCTAGAATAAAATATCAAAAATGAGGTTGTGTACATATTTCCGCGTCGGTTGCGTTAGGGCAAACATTCATATTTTTATTCTATGCCTTTTTGTGTAATCAGTTTCCTTGGCCAATGCGTCTGTAAGTAACACCTATATATTCAAGATATCAACGGGCGTCGTTCCGTATACCTATGGTAGGCAATTTATACCATGAACTGTACCACATTAGAAGCGCACTGGTTGAGTTAAAAAAAAAAATTCGAAGTGCATTCTCTGCAATCACATCTATGGCAACACACTGTCAAACAAAACATTTATAAACAGAAATGCGTTGTCGAAACAAATCAACGATAGATGCTTTTGTTCCTCTATCATAATTATAAACAATAGTATTGAATGTCAAGTCTCTTTTTTCATATATCAGACTTAACCAATATTCCGTCAGATCTACATCACAGATACGGTTGAGCGTAGTAATTCAGTGAGAACTATCGTAAAATTCAATCCGTTTTCTATAAATAAAGCCACTCGATCTTATTCTATTATTAATTTGGGTTCGCAAACAGCAATTGTCAATTGCGTTATTGTGGGGGAAGATCTGAGGCTTGCATCTAGGTAAAACAATCGACCGTACATAAGTTAGCTGCACATCTCCATCAGAATAAGTCATTTGAAGTATTGGGCTAGTCATTGCTAGCAATAAACTATATCCGCTCGCACATAGATGCCCTTCGTTCAGCATCAAATGCATTTTGTCTTAAGTATATTGATAAAAGATCAAAATCATTATCCCTTGAATATACACCAGCTGTGTTTAAATGGCTTAAAAAGTTCATGTACAGAGAATGCTTTATCTGATGTTAAATTTATAGCTGTATATCGTGATCATGTTTGACCCCTATCCTGTCCCCTACTTTCCAGTGTCGTAATGTTACGTTTTCTCAAAGCTGACTGCATGGCTTAAAGGTTAGTTACTTGGAAAGTTGGCATTGAGTAGTGAACCTCTACCAATGGTTTAGGGTAAAACTGAGCGACCTGAACAAAGGCATATGTAGGGGAAATGAACTAAAAATTCTTCTTTTCCGAATTAGCTATGTATTGATATATTTTATCAACCCTATTCATGCTCTCAAAATTATAGATCGAGAAAAAAGTAATCACAGTATTTTCTCGGGTGAGTGATTATAGGGTGACCTTGACCCTCATGGTTTTGTTTGATGAGGTGGTGGCTCCAAAAGGCAGTTTAAATGTTTTGTCGCAAATATAATTTAGTTGAAATTTATTGTTCCATTTTAACAGAATTGTATGGCGCTAGTCGTAAGCTTTCAAAAAGTTCATGCATACGGTGTTCCATTTTAGCCATCGAAAATACGATGCTGATGAATCGAAAAATCGATAAATATAAGCCACGAATACGTAAGTTCAATGATTAAAAGAAAGTGGGTAAAAATGCAGAATTATATTACCATGATAGTTCTTTCAACTTAACATCATCAGACTTTGGACGTCATAATTTCGACATTTTAACATTGCAGTCTCGAGCATCGTTGTTTAGGAGAAAAGCAATGGTCCTGACGCAACACCATAGTTAAAAAACGCCGTTTATAATGTACATTTGTATTTTAATCTGTTGATTGATAAATATCAAAGTTTGAATTTTAAATATTTTTTGACAGTTTCTGTTGAATATCACTGATGATTTGATGCATAACGATTTGCGTCGTCGAAGAATGAGCGTGATTTTCATTCGCTATTTTAGTACGTTTAAGATATGGAAACTTACCAATCGTTATATGTAACGTTAAGTTATAATTATAGAATATTGTTAAGTACGCATGAAACGTCACGTGATTATAATTAAGGTATTTTTCCTACGCCTTATAATTTTTACACGAATACCTTCACAGTTCATATATTTTTATTGCGGTCGTTAAATTATGTATAATGTCTTTAAATATTCCCACACGGTTACGTACAAAATATAGTCGTGAAGCGATTGAATTTTACATCAAAATAGGGCTTTATATTTTTACAGTTATATTTTTTGCAGTTCATATAACATCCTGTGATAGCATTTAATTTCGTAGGTTCAAAATTTCATGGATTATAACAAATCGATTAACAAATTTTGTGGTGAAGAAAATTCGTGTATTTTTCAAATATGTGCAAAATGAGTGGTCGCTTAGGGCAGGTTCTACTGTTATTTGACTAACTGCTTATTTTGTAGAACTGTACAGAATTTACTGAGCGACCCTCTGTAGAGCAACAACCTCTGTATAACAACACCTTCAAAACTTCCCTAAGCTGATATTTACTATTTTAACCCCTGTATAGCAACAACCTCTAAACAACGGCCAATGTTTGCAGCTCCCAAAGGGTGTTGCTTTACTGAGGTTGCACAGTACTTCAATTTATAGACTAGCTCACCAACGTAATCCACAAAAATTAAATGCTCCAGGAAACTTCAAATTTCCACAGTCTGTTAAGCATATCGTCGCACATGGATAATTATCCAACCATATATAAAACTAAGTGGCCGTGGCCGTGAGGCTGTGCCTTATAACCTGGCGATCTGGGTTGGAATTCCGACTTCCGCCATATGTAGAAAAGATGTCGGCTCCTTGTGGGCATATAAGTTAGTACTGGTTAGGGTATGGCCCAGGAAAACTATTTAGGTGACCTGACTGCCATATAATTTATCACTGAAATATTGTTGAAAAAAAAGGATTATAAAAAATGATAAAATGGCGTTTAAAAATGTCAATGAACTTATCAGTTCTATGGCTTCTTTACAAGTTAAGATACTTTAATTAGTAACAACTTTAATTTATTATTTAAAACTATAAACATAGATGGTTTATCATGAAAATATAGTTTGATAGGAATTACTTACGTTAATAAGCATACTTAGGAAGATTATTAGCTTTTGTATTATATATATATATTTATATTTTTTTTATATACTAGTATACAATCGAACCTGTTTTAGCGGATATCCATGAATAACGGCCATTGTCCGAACAAAGGCCATTGTCCGAATAAAGGCCATTCTTTGAAAAAAACAGACTTTAATGATTTTCGAATGTAGACTACCTGTCTAAAAGGCCGCATTTTGTAAGGTTGACCAATTTGCACAGGTTTGGCAATTTGTTTATACGTTTACATATTAATATACAAATGATGTACATTTATGTACAAAACAAATATGTGCTCTTATCACACGTGTGTCTCTGTCAACGTTTGAAATATGTAGTTCTAAACATCATGATTGTGTCACGCAGTTTTCAGCTGATACTCACGTATTTGTTTTTGTTTTTCTCCCAATGTGTCCTTGTTGTCAGTATTATTCATAATCTCACTACTCTGTTTTGTTTCCACTTAAACGACCAGACTTTGTAAAGTAAACAAACTTTTCGTTCAAAAACAGTGCGCCTGTAAATGAAAACAGATGATGGAATTTTCTTGTAAGTAAAAACATCTTTTGTTCTAAAAATATTA
Source organism: Lutraria lutraria (assembly GCA_964023205.1). NCBI lineage: Eukaryota > Metazoa > Mollusca > Bivalvia > Venerida > Mactridae > Lutraria > Lutraria lutraria. Next base: position 30,249,154 of record OZ026840.1, on the reverse strand, counting down.
TGTAAAAAGAAATTGTATCAAAATTACGTAAATATTTCTTTGAAACTTTATTTTTTTAAATGTATTCTAAAGCAAAGACGTTGACAGAAGTGTGTGAAGGAGATGTAAGGAGATATAACTTTGGGTACGGTATAGATTGATGTTTGCCTTTATAAACTTGTAATGTCTGTTGCATGTATGTAAGAAAATGAAGATTTTTTTTATAAATATCTACATACAGTTACTAGTAAAGAAGATATGCACGAAATTTGTTGTGATAATAATTCCATAGGTATTGTTTTAGCCCCACCCACTTACAGTGCGTAGATTGTTACATACCAATGAACCCTTAGACCCCTGGTTCGTGAGTATGGGCCCACGGTTTATTGGGACACCTTCTCAGTGAACTAATGAACCAAGTACTGTGTCAAAAAAGTCACAGGAAATGGGTGTGACGTGTATCGTTGCTTCATACCGGACACGATATGGAACCAGAATGAGTAGGAACATAAATGCCCGGTTAAACTGGTTCCCGTTCCATGTTGCAATGCACCAAAGGGGGGCTTTGTACACTCAAGTCAACGGGAACCAGTATAATGCCCGGTTAAACTGGTTCCCGTTCCACGTTGCAGTGCACCAAATGGGGGCTTTGTACACACAAGTCAACGGGAACCAGTATAATGCCCGGTTAAACTGGTTCCTGTTCCACGTTGCAGTGCACCAAAGGGGGGCTTTGTACACACAAGTCAACGGGAACCAGTATAATGCCTGGTTCTCCTGTTTGTTATTTCCCCTTTCACTGGGACGGCTCTGAAATTACCACGGCTGTCGAATGGACCGCTTAACAACATACAAAGAAATGATCCTCGGACACCACACATGTTTTCCTTGATGCATTGGGCCATTCATGTGGAATTGTAAGTAGATGGAAACAAGGTTAGCTCCAGCACATAGTAAGAAAACACTATTTAACTGCCCGTCGGTATATGACTAAATTATTACTAAGAATTGATGAAAAACACAGATAAAATGTTATACATAAATATCAACTTTCATGAGAATCATTCGTAGGTAAACCTAGTTCTTTAACAGTCATCTTACTTATAAAGCCTGTTTAACTAAATAAAACCTATTCAATGTTATTGTTATATGTTTGCACGGGGGGCAACTCTAGTGAATCAAAACTGGTAGATAAAGCAGTTATTTCCCTTGATGAATCGCGCACTTAATTTTGTTCATACAAACGGTCTAAGACTTAAACTGTTACAATTTTTCTGCTCATTAACCCGTCAGACTTTGCCTAAAGACCACTTTTGAAAAGTAACGACTTGACTGAATAAAATTGGTTTCATTCACAGCTTTTGCTGTTCATTTCATTCTTGGGGCCGCGGTTGGATTCCCGGTCGCGGCAGATTATACCATTTGACAAAAATGTCCATTTTTTTCCGCATGTGGAGAAGTTCCCAGTTCCACGTGGAAGGGTAAGTTAGTACTGGTTAGAATACAGTCCAGGAAAACTGGTTAGTTGAATCGGCTGCCTTATATAACTGAAAATGTGTTGAAAAAAACGGTGTTAAAACCAAACGAACAATCATTTAATTCTGTCGTTGATAATTGACTCTTAAATCGAGTAGGTGCTCTCTCGAGGATGGCCTGTGTGAAGATTCTATAGAATGATGAGCCCCATGCGTTTAATATACTCAATACCCAAATCTTGTTTCAAATAATTCATAATTTAGAATGATTCATACAACAAATCTAGGCCACATTTCGATGAAATCAGTGTTGAAAATAAAAATTATAAAGGGTGAGTTTTGACAACTGAATCCAGACAAGTGTTTGGTTAACAATACACCCGCATATAAGACGTAACCATGTATGTTTGTTTCTGGTGTCATGCTCGTCAAATCTAGGGTAGACATTTGTGATTTTTTGTATTTGTATTGAAAGCGTGAAAAAAGCCAAATTAATTAGATTGTTTGTACATATGTACGATTGCCCTCGGGCCTTATATAAAGTCTAGTGTCGCGGGGAAGTTTGTATGTAGTGACGTCGCATAACCAGGAACAAACGTCTGCTATGCCATACTGAATTATCTAACCTAAAAGAGACCGTATAATCAATTTATATAAATACTCGCTGTAGTTGTCTGTATATATACATTTTATATTTATAATATCATACACATGTACGTATCTTTTAACAACTATAATATTATACAGAAGAGTACTAACAAAATAGGAATCGTATCTATATTTACGATTTGTACCGGATGCTCGGATATTCGGGTGTCGAATAGTCGTGGTTCAACAGTACGTATTACTGACTCAATTATGGAAGATCTAATCAAAATATTATTCAATTCCTTACTATGATTTTAACGAGTTCAGCAATATTTTTCTCAGTAGCAGCATCAATGTTCAGATGAACATAAAAGGTTTTGTTTATTATAGTGTCATCCCTATCGAAAGGTCCTACCAAGTTGGCTTATAAATTATGAGCCACCTATCTTTCTTAGCACAGAACTCCCCCCCCCCCTCCCTCCCCCAATCCCTTGAATTAAGCTTAGAGGTACTTTGTTATATTGTCATCTATTCAAGACGTCTGTGATGCATCGAGGACACGATGCAGCCAATCTTGCAAACATAGCCACTAGAAGGGAAATAGATTGGCATACTTTAATGTGGCAGTTTCTCGCGTTAAAGTACATAATGTATTATACATTATTGTTAATTTCAGATATTTTCTTAAAGTTTGCTACTTTGTACATTCCAATGTCGTCTTATGAGTATTGTCTTTCACGACAATAAAAAAACAAGGTCTTTTACGAAATTCAAAAACAAGGTATATCACGACAATCAAAAAAAAGATATTTTACGACAATCGTAAGCAAGGTTTTTCACGTCAATTCAAAACGAATTTTACTACATTCGCAAGCAATTTCTTATCCGACTATACAAAACAAAGTTTTACGACATTCGAAAGCAAGGTCTTTTACTACAATGAAACAAGGGTATTTGATGACAATCAAAATCAAGGTGTTTTCAAGTTAATTGAAAACTAAGAGTCTAACAACAATCGGAAGTAAGGTCATACACGACGTAACAAAACAAGAACCTTTATAGCAATTCAAAGCAAGGTCTATAACGACAGTCGGAGGAAAGGGTTTTTTACGATAATAACAAATCAAGGTCTTTTTACGACATAATATTTATAAAACATAACAAAAAATGTATATCAAATGAACTCGAAAACATTTGAACACTACTTTTACGACATTATGAAACACGTATTTTGGTTTGGAGTTCAATATCTTCCCAAGGTCAACTTCATGCATCTAATAAATTATAATCTAAGTTTAAAGTTATTGATACTAGTAATCAGAATTGTGTTGTTTTCATCCATGTTTTGAGAAAAATTATAAAAATACATTGAACAGATCTCTCTGATATCATGTTATTAAACATTTTAAAAAATATAAAAGGTTTACTTTTTCAGTACAATACAATATGCTATTAAATTGAATGAAGTTTTCTAGATATCGGAAAATGCAAAAATGATAAAGTAACAGTCTTGTCCGTTATGCATTTTTGTGACTGTATTTGTTTTGCGTAACATTCGTTTATCGTTAATCTGTTCCGGGATACTAAAATCGATCTTTGAAACATGGTAGACAATAGAAACATAATATTAAACATTATTTACAAAAAAGAAGAAATTTTCGCTCAATTGATACAGTACAACATGGTTATACTAGGAAATTTAAGTAGACCGTAATTACTTTATACTACAGTGCATCCTTACCTAAGTAACATCCTTTGGACGAGCAAATTTGTATTGTTGTTACGGAGTGGGCGTTGCTCCTGAGAGGTTAAATAAATAAATAAATAAATAATGGGAAAACCACACTGTCGTTGTTGAAGAAACGTAGCTGTTCTAGAGAGGGTCGCCCTTGAAATGTTGCACTGTAGATTCAAAATAGTGAAACTAAGAAATTCGCATTGTGGAAAACGAATTCTTCTCCGTATCTGATATCTACATACAAGTACGTCGTGCCATACTGTACATGAATGTAATTATAATCATATAGCATGACGTGTTAAGTTGTGGTAATAATACTTGGATGATATTCAAAGTATACGACATTCTAAAAATACATATACAGTCAAACCTGTGTTAGCGTCCAACTCCGAATAATGACCATCATGTGCAGGAAGCCCATTTTTTAAAATAAAATATTCTTATTCACAAAATGACCTCCTCCAAAAAAGACTACCTATCAATAAAGGCCCAATTATTGCTTTACTATGGATGGCCTTGGTTCACGGGTTTGACTTTATATTCTTAAACACTCGTGTATAAATAACAAACAAAAAAGAATACAGAGTGACACATACATACAGATTGGACTGTGAACAGAGGTCACCTTTTCGAGAAAACAAATACGGCTTTTATAAGAAGTTGGTCCGTATCTAGAGGTTTGGTCTATTGGCCTATTATAGTCAACGCTATGGACAAAAGCCACGTATTGGAGAAAAAAATGATTTAGCCTTTAAATTCACAGTTAGTCTCTATCCAGAGTTTTGTTTATCTATCTGTTATTATCAAACCTGTGAACAGCGACCATTACTGGACGTTTACAGCATGATCATTATGCATGGCTGACTTTAAATTAGGTATCAAATACGTAGCCATATTAATAAACCTGTCTCTGCTATGTTCGAAATTCAAAGATCTTCTATACAGATTTGACACTACAGTTACTGTAAAACTTGTGAACAAATGCCACCTTTTAGAAAGACATGATGTGGCCTCTTATGGACTGTTGGCCTTTATTTGGGATGTTGTTTTGGTCTAAATTACCAATGATGTTTTTTAAAAGAATGACCTTTATACACAGGTGGCCTTGATTCGGAGATGGCTGCTAACACAAGTTTGACTGTATATGAATAAACGTGTGAACCAGAGAACCCGCTTAAGTCCTCTGTTGTACAATCAAACCTGTGTTTACAGCCACCTCCAAATAAAGCTCACCCTGTATATAATGGCCATTCTTTGAAAAGAACATCATGATTATTTAGAACAAACTGACCCCCGGAAAAAAGGCCGTCCGTTAATAAAGGTCACATTTTGTCTTTCACAAGGATGGCCTTTGTTCACAGGTTAGAATATAGATTAACAGTCACTGCTGTATCTATTTCTGGTTGCCTTTCACTCATATCTGTGTTTTTTTTTCAACCTTCGCAGACATTAAGTGGGTCAGTCGAGATTAATTCGTCCAAAATCCCTCGGATCGCTATCAGAATTTGTGTTTACAAAAACTGGATATTAACGTCTATCATTTTACTCTGGACAGTGTGTGACTGAGCTACAAAAAGATGAGTACGGTCGCTGGAACGTCGTTGCATGTGGGAGATATAGTTGTGATTATAATCTATTTTGTGTTCGTTCTGGCTGTCGGATTATGGGTAAGTCTATACATCTTTATCTTTTCTTTTAACTATTATTATTTTATTCCTACATATAAACACGCTCAGTTGCTATCGAGTTATTTATAAAGTAGTATGGAGTTAACGATTTACGGGCGGGCTATAAATTATGATCCTTTGTCGTTCTTTGTTAATATTTCAGTTAAACCTACTTTTAAATCTTTCATATTGGTCTCCGTTTTTATTGTCATGTTTTTTGAAATTGAATTCATGACATATATATTTTTAGAATTACTTACACAATACATTCTCAACTTATGTGATACCCATTATGTGTTTGCCCATTAAGAAACTTCGACGATTTACATATCCGCGTTTAACCTTTTTCAAATGAACAGGCAGCTTTAATGCACTACATGGAAATTAACTTTAAAGAAGAATGCATAGAAATTACCGTACAAAGTTCACTGATAAATGAAGTTCAAATCCACTCGACTTATATTCGACTAGTCATTACTGTTATTGATATTTTCTCCCAGTCATAACAAAGATATATAATGTCACGCGTGAGTATATAAGCCATGAAGTGTGGACCGACTTCTACGTACCGTATTTTGTTTGAAGAAAGTGTATAAATAATATCGATCAAGTATAATATGCATACATTAGATTAATCCTTCACGATAAAGTTGGTAAAAATAAACGAACAGATGTACATAAATACATACATGTATGAAACAATTTTGAGGATCGATAATCAATTGTACTTTACAAGGCCGATCAGTGCAACCCTATCTTGTTTGACATGGTCGAATGATTTTTTAGGATATGTTTTATACACCCCATTTTGACCTATGAAGTTATATACTGTATTTTCATTTATTTTCGTTGGGATCAATTTTCGTGGTATTTACTAAAATGGCTATTTCGTGGGGACATAAATTCGTGGATTTTGATTTGTGAAAAGAACTGCATTATCCCTGCATTTAAATTCACTGGGATTTGATTTCGTGGATGAGCCGACCCGCGAAATCCACGAAATTGAATACCAAACGAAAATTAATGATACCACAGTATTCGTGTATATTCTTTACTAGAGACTATTATTCATACTTATGCTGTCGAGCGTCTTCTATCCACCCCTCTGATCAAGTTTGTTTTGTTTGAGTAGTTTACGCCCCTTTTCAACGGACAGAGTCATGTGAGGCAGCAAGTTCACCTAACCATTCTTCCTATGAAGAACTAGTTCTAGACTCCCATCCTCCGTAAGCAACTGCCTACTTTCTCACATAAAGAGACATGGTCGATAGCGGGGCTCGAATTCACGACCCTCTATCAGTGAGAAGTTAAAGGTTTTTGGTGTCAGCGACATTAACCACTCGACCACGGAGGCGGGTCACCCTCTCATCAAGTCCACCCGAAATTTGGACCCTCTGATTTTGATATTTATTTCGTATATTACGTATAAATCTAAACATATTTTTTTCTAAAAGCTGAAAGCCCATCATTCTTTTGCGGAAACTTTCACATTCTGCTTATTTTCTCTGACCCGCGCAAGTCCGGATTTAATAGGTTACTGAAAACGAGAATTTTGTCCGTCAGATTTTTTTTGTAACTGACTTAACAGAAATCACGAACCCCTTTAATGCTCGTCCCATGTCATATCCAAATAGTAACAAGGACTTTCATTCTTTTAACTTTCTTATCACAAAAGTATACAAAACCGGCAATCATACTAAAGTTCGAAGAACGACTTATTACATAACGCGCACGTGTAGCACTATGTCGTTTAGAATGCGTTATAATTTGAGTATTCTGCGTGATAAGAAAGCTACAGTCGATCTACCACTATCATTATAAAGATCTACTCATTATAAAGATCTACGCATTATAAAGATCTACTCATTATAAAGATCACCTCATTATAAAGATCTTCTCATTATAAAGATCACCTCTTGTTCGATCAGTTTCTTGTACGAGTTTCCTCTGAATTCAATATCTTATTGTTTGCTTGTGGTTTTACGTCACAGAAACAAACATGGACTTTATGCGGTTTTTCCCGTATAACCTCTCGCGAGATTCCATAAGCTTGTTGGGCATGCTGCCTCGAGCTCACATGTGATATTTCTCTGGTGCTGGGTAGAATTTGAACTTATAGATGTAAAGGGACGGTGATTAATTATGAGATAGCTCGAGATTCCGAGCAACTTTCTACCCACTCTAGACTTATTTCGATCTCACTCAATTTAATTGTTCCGTCCGGTAGTTTCGCTTTTGTGTGAACTCTACCACCAAACTAAACAGATAGTTGAATAAAGGATTTGGGTAGTGACACTGGATATTCTTGGCTTTAAATTTCTCATTCCAATGAACGGCCCCTCTTACGAGATGGACTTCACTATCATGTCCCCTAATCCTAATCCGATTACCAGTATCAAGTTGTCTCTCAATATAAACAGACACTCGCGTTAATCATAACGTCTACGCTTTTGACTAAACAGAGATAGGAAGGTTTAGAATAGGACCAATTTAGCCGATTAGATGATTATGTATCAGTGGGTCAGAAACCATGTTCAATGATATTTCAGTCATATACGGCGCCCTGTTCGTAGAATAATTTTTCATTAACCCTGTATTCGTATCTGTACCGAAGTAGCTCTACACTTCATTAAGGAGCCATGTTTGTCAAATCTTAGTTGTTTGTTTGTTTGTTGCATCGGGTTTACGGCCCTTATCAACAGTCAGAGTCATATAAAGCGGACAGTTCATCTAAGCATCGTTCCTGACAAGAACCAGTACTAGACTCCCATCCTCCGTAAGCTACTGCCTATACTTTCTCATGTAAGAGATATGGTCGGTAGCTGGGCTCGAACCTACGACCCTATAGCAGTGAGATATTACAGTGATTTAAAGTCAGGGACCTTAACCACTCGACCACGGAGGCGGGTCTGTCAAATCTCAGTAACAGAAGGTAATGGCCCGCCGCGAGCGAGCGGGGTTCGACCCTGATCGCCTGGTTACGAGTCCATCACTGGACCACGGTCGCGGCCCTATTTCATACATTCATTGCAAAATAGTTTGCATGTTTTGTATTGTTTTTCTATCATTTTACAACCTATTTAAGGTGACTGACTTATTCTTTTTCAAAGGTCTTTGACTTTTTAAATTAATTGTTACTGACTAAATCGGTGTCCAACCTTCACACAATAATTTTAAGAATATAAGACCGATTTAAAGAGTACAACGCTACGTTGGACGTCAATTAGATTTAGTGTTTGTCCCATTTTTTTCAGGCCATTCAGCTGTCGAAATTACTTGATTTTTGTACTGATTAATTTCATGACGACGACTGCCTGGGCTCTTCAGCGGATAGACTCTGGCCTACTTCTATTAAGAGTAAAATTCCTGGAAAAATAGGGCAAGCACTAACGTCGGTCGCTCGCTCATGCTCGCTCATGCTCGCTCCCTTAGCGCTTCTATTTTCACGAAGAACAGCCGTTTTAGACTCTAACCATTACATAAAGTCAAGGGTCATTAAACTTAAACATCGTCTTCCGTTTTGAATTTGATAAAGTTTGTTTGCAGAGATAAATCGTTCGCGTTTGTCGCGTGATCCGACCGAACTTGACACTATTCTAAGATAAGCGTTCGTATTATTGACCCCCGAAGCAGACACTCAGATGTTTATTATTGCGTATTATCATCTAATATTCAAACTAGACCGGAAGTACTTCTATTGCTGATATCAACCAAACATTTTTTTCGGTTTTGTAACTATGTCTTTGTTAATGCATAAGTCCATTCGCGGGCTCTCGCTTAATTCACGTTTTGACTATAAGTGGAGACAAACGTTATGCAAAAACGCAAAGAGCGTAAAAATCGTATTGAAACGTATGTTAACGTACATGTTTGATGAGTGAAACTTTTGAACCGATCAAAAATGCTTTTATGCTGCAGAGCATGTCTATGTAAGTTCAGTTTCCACGAGTACTTTCAGTACTTTGATTAATGTAAGAAATTAAGGCTTAATTTCTTCTCCGCCATCAGTGACTTTAATACTCATTTTTGGTGGTAAAGTTTAACATTAATACTACATGTATATATATATAAAAGTATCAAAATTGCCATGATTCCCTAAAAATCAGTTTTTACATCGAAGTGGTCGCATTGTCAAGTGGAATTATGGACAAACTATTGATAACCTATCTGATAATAAATGGTCGTTATAACGAGTGGTGCCTTGATATTGTTCAAAGCGGATGAAGTTTTATTGTACATGAATTTTTTATACATGTATTCGTACGTCAACTTGTAACTGTAATACATGTACCACAATTTATTGTCCACGCATTGACGAGCAATGGGACGCTAAAAAAGAAACAAAACACCAAACACTAGTACTGTAACATATGTCTGGTATTAGATTTCAGTACAAACTACATGTAGAAGGTAGAAAAATGTTTGTTTCTCGTTATATGCTCATTTAAGATACGACTAGGTAGGCTGGAATATTTAATATTTTCTTATCATTTATTTATTCGATGATTCTTGAAATATCCGGAAAGCAAAATAGTTGGACAGAGAATGGAACGCTCCTCGAGCCTTAATAGGTTGAGAGTCGCGGGGTACAGGTAGGGTCGGTTGGATATAATCAAATGAAAAACAAACCTTTTTTTATAACTACTAAAAGTACATGAATCGAATAGTTAAATGTATGAATTAATGTTTGTATCATATTCCGAACGATGCCGCTCGATAATCTACGTCAGCCAGTCTTGCTAACAAAAGCCACGAGAAAGAATGTTACAAGATCGACTTTTATTAAACATTCTTAGTTTTTTAGTAAAGTAAATCGATGAATTTACAGTGTAACTTTTCTAGAGCGGCCCTCCCTTGAGCAAAAACCTCCCTTCAACAACAACATGATTTTTTTCCAGTTGCAGGATTTAACTATAATTATAACCTCTCTAGAGCAACAACCTCTCAATAACAACATAATTTTGCTTCTCCTAAAGGGTGTTGCTTTGGAGAGGTTGCACGGTATTCGGATCCTAACTCAATCGTTTGTTTTTTAGCTCACCTGATTCGCCAATGAATGTCCGGCGTCCGTCGTCCGTCCACTATTAGTTAGTTTGTTTACACTCTAGCATCCACAGCTCTTAACAAATCATGATCAAACTTGCTCACAATCTATATGGCCACAATGTCTCGGCTAAGTTCGATAATGGGCAAAATCGACAGTTACGGGCCCTTGAATTACACGATTTGCTATATTTAGCTTGTTTACACTCTAGCGCCTTCATTTATTCGCCAATCCTAATCATATTTTCAGTAAATGTGTATAACTAAAAGATTTAGAAAAAGTTCGATTATTGGCGGAATCTAACTAGAACTTCAAGAGTTATGAGCCCTTGACTTTGAAAATTTGCTATATTTTAGATTGTTTACACTCTATCGCCTTCATGTATTCACCGATCCTAATCATGTTTAGGATATTGGATAAGTTGAGTTATGGGTGGAATCGGACCAGAACTTCAAGAGTTATAGGCCCTTGGATTAGAAAATTTGCTACGTTTTAGCTTGTTTAACAGTATTATACCTTCATTGTTGGTTTTAATCTCAAAATCTACGTAAAAATGGGTTATACGAGATGGAAACTGTATTACCTGGTCATTAAGTATAGTGCTTTGGTTCTCAGGTGAGCGATAAAGGGCCATCTTGGCCCTCTTGTTTTTATCATAGAAACCAAATTGCTCCTTTTTGAGATATTTGTTGTCAATATGAGTATAAACTCTTAAGATTAGACGTCATCAATATGTCGGCTATATACACACGTGCCCGTTCGTACAGGCTTGTCTTTACATTGAGCGCTGCGTAAAAACAAATAAAGTGTAACCTCTATGAACGGTCACCTCCGAACAACAGCAACCTCCCTTCGACAGCCTGTATACTAGCAACCCAATCTACTCACTCTATTTTCACTCTCTCAACAACAGTAACCTCCCTGCGACAGCCTGTATACTAACAACCCAATCTACTCTATTTTCACTCTCTCAACAACAGCCACCTCCCTGCGACAGCCTGTTTACTAACAACCCAATCTACTCTATTTTCACTCTCTCAACAACAGCCACCTCCCTGCGACAGCCTGTTTACTAACAACCCAATCTACTCACTCTATTTTAACTCTCTCAATAACAGTGACCTCCCTGTGACAGCCTGTTTACTAACAACCCAATCTACTCACTCTATTTTAACTCTCTCAACAACAGCCATCTCCCTGTGACAGCCTGTATACTAGCAACCCAATCTACTCACTCTATTTTAACTCTCTCAACAACAGCCATCTCCCTGCGACAGACTGTTTACTAACAACCCAATCTACTCACTCTATTTTCACTCTCTCAATAACAGTCACCTCCCTGTGACAGCCTGTATATTAGCGACCTAATCTACTCTATTTTAACTCTCTCAACAACAGCCATCTCCCTGTGACAGCCTGTATACTAGCAACCCAATCTACTCACTCTATTTTCACTCTCTCAATAACAGTCACCTCCCTGCGACAGCCTGTTTACTAACAACCCAATCTACTCACTCTATTTTAACTCTCTCAAGAACAGCCATCTCCCTGCGACAGCCTGTATACTAGCAACTCAATCTACTAACTCTATTTTCACTCTCTCAATAACAGTCACCTCCCTGCGACAGCCTGTTTACTAACAACCCAATCTACTAACTCTATTTTCACTCTCTCAATAACAGTCACCTCCCTGCGACAGCCTGGATACTAACAACCCAATCTACTCACTCTATTTTCACTCTCTCAATAACAGTCACCTCCCTGCGACAGCCTGTTTACTAACAACCCAATCTATTCACTCTATTTTAACTCTCTCAAGAACAGCCATCTCCCTGCGACAGCCTGTATACTAGCAACTCAATCTACTAACTCTATTTTCACTCTCTCAATAACAGTCACCTCCCTGCGACAGCCTGTTTACTAACAACCCAATCTACTAACTCTATTTTCACTCTCTCAATAACAGTCACCTCCCTGCGACAACCTGTTTACTAACAACCCAATCTACTCACTCTATTTTCACTCTCTCAATAACAGTCACCTCCCTGCGACAGCCTGTTTACTAACAACCCAATCTACTCACTCTATTTTCACTCTCTCAACAACAGCCACCTCCTTGCGACAGCATGTATACTAGCAACCCAATCTACTCACTCTATTTTCACTCTCTCAACAACAGCCACCTCCTTGCGACAGCCTGTATACTAGCAACCCAATCTACTCACTCTGTTTTCACTCTCTCAACAACAGTCATCTCCCTGCGACAGCCTGTATACTAGCAACCCAATCTACTCTATTTTCACTCTCTTAACAACAGCCACCTCCTTGCGACAGCCTGTATACTAACAACCCAATCTACTCTATTTTAACTCTCTCAACAACAGCCACCTCCCTGTGACAGCCTGTATATTAGCGACCTAATCTACTCTATTTTAACTCTCTCAACAACAGCCACCTCCTTACAGCAGCCTTTCTACCTTCCCCATTGGTGACTGATGTTGGGATGTTGCACTGTACATGATCAACTAGTGAATAAAGTCCATTACTTGTACATTGTACGTTGCATAATTATAAACAAGTAAAATACAAAGATGTTTCAGTACATGTACATTATCTGTCAGACTCGTGAAATAAAGTCCATTGTGTGATCAAGGACCACTCCAAAGTACATATTTATGTATATATACTACAACAATTGAATGACTAAATAACGCATATTTGTTTGTTTGTTTATATCAAGTTTTACGCCCCCTTTTCAACAGTCAAGAGTCATATGAGACGCATAGTTCACCTAATCATCGTTCCTGGGAAGAACCAGTACTAGACTCCCGTCTTCCGTATAGGCTAAGACTTAGATAAAAAATATCTTCAAAGATATATAAACAAGATGTGAAAATATAAAACACTTTCACCAGATAGATTTTCGGCTATAACAGTTTGAATGTGATACATGATCAGGTTTTCTAAATTGCTTTAAACTAGCTTGTATGTTTACTCATTTTTTTTAAACACAAGCATGCTTCCGCTTTGATATCTTAGCTAATTAATTGAGAAAAAATGTTCTATCAAGAAATAAATACTAAAAAAGTAATAGGCTCCGACCAGGGATTGAACCCAGGACCTCTCAATTGATAAGTGAGCATCCACTGGCAATCAATGACGTCATCCGGAAAAGACAAAAGTCTAATAAATGATTCTAAATTTAGAATTTCAATTAGAGTTTGAAATCCTTAAATGTAAAAACAGTACATAAATACGTGTCTATAATTCAGCAATTTCACGTCTACATTGTATCACTTTGTTACACAAATCTATTCACTACCACCAATACTGTTCACTACTACTTCACCAGTGACTTTCAGTTACATGACCCCAGACGTGCGCAAATAACTGTACAGAATACAAAGCATCGACAAGTATACGTGTAACATACACATTTTCCGTTTAGCATGCGCTATGCGTCGTGAAAATTGAACTCGGAATGAAGTAGTCCTACTTACAGCTTCTTTTATCCTGGCTTCGTGCAAAAAAGTGCTTCCCGCAAAACTAATTTGTGACGTCAAAAGTCACGTGTATTATCCACACACATGCACTATACCACCCCAATCGGAACTCCTTTGCGAGAACGTGTATCTCTCGGTTACGGAAATGCCCGAGTAGTAACGAAACTGAGAGAAGACGTATTAACCTCATTTAGTAGTTTATTCAATCTATCTGCATGAATTTCTTTATGGTCACGTGACCCCTTATTCAATGGTAGTCCTTATTTAAGATTTAATTGTATTTCTACATATTACTTTCCAGAGTTCGAGAAAGAATCGTGGAACCGCCGGAGGATACTTTCTGGCTGGCCGGAACATGAATTGGATTCCAGTACGTATTTCATTCACAGTTCAAAACATAAGATATTTGATATACTTAGATATAGAATATATACTAATAATAATACTGTTAATAAAGCTATTCGTAGAATGCCTATCTAGGAACAAATAACAAGTGATGTTCGTCGAGAGCGTGCCTCACCACCGAATAGCGCGCTTACCATTTACTAAGCGCTATTCGGCGTAAGCTCTATACGATAAAACAATGCCTGCAATGGGGATATCATAAGCGATCTTGATCGAGAGCGTGCCTCATCACTGAATAGGACTGACAATTTACGTAAGCGCTATTCGGCGTAAGCTCTTTACGACACAAAAGAACGCCTGCATAGGAATATGATAAGCGATCTCATAAGTGCCTCATCACCGAATAGCTCTCATCAAATAAGTGCTGTTCGGCATAAGCTCTATTCTGTACAATAACGCATGACATTTTCTTGTAAATACTAAATACTAAATAATCTCTTTCACTTTGCTCATTCTACAGGTTGGAGCCTCCTTGTTTGCCAGTAATATTGGAAGTCTCCATTTTGTTGGTATGGTAGGATCCGGTGCAGCTGCCGGCATTGCTATCTACCTGTACGAATTAAACGTGAGTTATTTATATCAATCATATGCGAAGTTTACTTTAATTTTGTTCACAATTCATTCAAAGATATAAAATTTATTTTTTACAAAAAACATTTTTTTATATTCATACCAAATGAGATGTGTACAGTTATAATACATTTGAAAACTTGCATAAATTCCGAAATTATTTTATTTCTCAAAATACCTGGTATTGATAATTTGTGAAATGATTTTTATTATCAAGTATTTTTCAGGCAATGTATGTATTGATGATATTGGCGTATGTTTTCTTGCCAGTCTACATGGCATCAGGGGTACGTATTGAATATAAATTATAGTAGGATAATTTATTACAGATACAGATATCTAGTGTTAATAGTAAGATTACAACTGCAGTTAACTGGTTAAAGTCCCATAAGCATATAAATGTGTCGGTCGTAATAGTTTCTGTTCGTTCTCTAACAGAGAAATCCGGTGTGTTTTCCTCCCGTGTGTACTTTATAGCACGAAAAATTGTTTCCAAAACCACTATCGTATTTTTTTCAATATCATTGAAAAAATACTATTTATAGAACAGTCGTGTTTTGCCGCAGTCATATTATGCACACAGCGTAAAGTGACGTCACGCGCTGAAGATATATATTTCAAGTTTACAAAAGCAAAATTCACAGCGTAGTGAGTGTTTTTAGAAGAAAAAAGACTCGTTTCGTCGGTAATTATTATCTTTGGATAATATCAGCAATTGTTTTATTTTGCATATATAATTTTATAGCAAAAAGCTAATGGGACTTTAAGGGTGGTCGGCGGTCTTGTGGTAACACATTGGACTACTAAACGAAATGTCATGGGTACGAATCTCGGCTCAGTATTTCAATATTTCAGGGACGCTTTTTCAGTGTCCCGATCCCAACTAACGAGTCAAGTACTTTGTTAAGAAAATCACGAGATGTGAATCAGTGCTTTACACTGGGCACGATAAAGCACCATGTAAAAAAGAACTCAAAAAGAGTAAGGATATAAATGCCAGGTTTTCTTGTATCTTTACTCTCCTGTCTCTGGGGTGGCACCGAAATGACCACAGGTGTCATATGGGCCGTTAAATTTACTATATCCGTAATCAGGCTACCGAATGTCCTTAAACTATTTCTTAATGTTATATGAACATATGCGTTCATTTTAATCGTACATTCCAGGTATTCACGATGCCAGAATATTTAAAACTACGGTTCGGAGGGAAGAGGATTCAGATGTACCTCGCTGTACTTGCCATTCTAGTCTACATATTTACAAAAATATCAGTAAGTAGCCCCTAATATTACTACAGCTTGACCCCTAACTTTAATGTTTCTTTGTTTCTAACTTTAATACTGTTTGACCCCAACTTTATTACTTTTTGGCCCCTGTTTTTAGTGTTTCTTTGTTCCTAACTTTAATACCGTTTGGCCCATACTCCACAACAGCTATGCTCGATTACGTCGTTGTGGGGCCTCTAGTCTCGAATGGATTTCATCCCTTTTTCTTTTTATTAATTTTAATGCCCACCACTCCCATAGTTTTACCGATTTGTGTCTTTTTTTCAGGCTGACTTATACGCCGGTGCCATTTTTATAGAGCAGTCATTGAAGTGGGATATTTATATGTCCATTTTGTTACTGTTGGCGGTGGCGTCTATTTTCACTATCGCAGGTAAATGAAGTCCTTAAATGTATTACATGCCTATATTATCTCAAATTGGAGCGGACAAATTTTTGAAAAATTTGTAATTTTTATAGGTTACCGTGATAGAAAATGCTTTACGGTGAGCATTTGAGATATTGGTCCTTTAAACATGTGTTAGTGTCTATGGGAGTGGCTCAAAGATTAAAGAAAACCCTTTACCCATTCCAATGACAACAGTACTCACGGTAAAAAGATAAAAAAACACTTTATAAATCTTTGATAAAGGAAAATATAAGTCATCTTTCAATGTCTACAAAAAGTAACATCTTTTTAATTTTTCAACAAGGGCAACAACTCATACCAAAATTAAAAAATATGAATTTAAATTTTCAGGTGGACTTACTGCGGTGATATGGACAGATTTTATACAGACTATCATCATGGTCATTGGGGCGTTAGTTCTCATGGGAATAGGTGAATATCAGTGTTTATATATCAAAATTATATTCATACTTCATGAACTATTTATGAACTATTCATGAACTATGTAAAAATAGTTCAAGAAAAACTCAACGTTTTCTTGAATTCCTTTCGAAGGGGTATAAGTCTTCAACGATGAAAATAATATAGGTTTTTATACCCATAATGCCCAAATTTATTATCTTAAAATGGAGATGGCACCTTGGGGTTTTCCCCATTAAAATTGCATTGAAGCAGCCAATTTTTCAGTGATTAAAGAAAAAAGAAGATCCATTTTTAATGAATTTTACAGTACAAGATACAAAGCGCACTATCAATCTAATTAAAAAAAGAATGATTCAGAACAGGGTGTAATATCTTCAGAAATGAATATGTTTCTAGTTTTCAACAAGGGCATCAACTCTTACAATGTACATAACTTTAAAAAATATGCCGTATTCCAGGGTAACTACAGGTAACATGCTTATTGAAAATAAGGTTGGTAAGTAGGTAGGACATTTTTTTGCTCTTGAAAGCGTGCGGAATGGTAAAATGGTGAAAAAGTCGATATACCATCCCCGGGCCTAGGGACGCGGCGAAAATAGGGTAAACTGGTTCCCGTTGACTTGTGTGTACAAAGCAGGTGCACTGCAACATGGAACGGGAACCAGTATAAAAATAGGGTAGATCGGGTTACCAGAAGCAAACATTTTTTAGGCTTAAATTTAATTTCGCAATATATACTGTGGATTCATTAACTTTCGTTGGGGATTTAATTTCGTGGATTTCGTAAGTAGCCTCATCATCGAAATCAAATCCCAATGGAAATGATGTTATATCTATTGTAGCATTCACCGAAGTGGGCGGATTTCAAGGGATGGTCGAGAAGTACCCAAAGGCGGAGTCAAATTACTCGCGTTATGAGTCAAATAACACGTGTGGTGCCCCGCGCGAAGATTACATGCATCTGTTTAGACATCCATTACATGGCGACATTCCATGGCCTGGACTAATTGGAATAACTATCAATTCCATATGGTATTGGTGTTCTGATCAGGTAATTTTATACAGTACAAATACAGTACATCTTGATCAATCCCGTACCTCCAAGGCCCATAAGAAGCAATTTTAGAGGGGGGGGGGGGGGGGATTTAAACTTTCTCTGACAACGGTAGGATCAGTTTTAACCCTTTATAAAAACCAAAATACCTCTGGGGCCCACGGTTCCTAGTGCCATTCTATCTTTGATACACTATTATGCGTCTATGTCATACATTTGATTTTCTGCTACCAATAAAGGCCACGTGCCAGTAAAGGCTACGTTTTGTATTTCCCAAGGGTGGCCTTTGTTCACAGGTTTGACTGTACTTCATAAATGCCAACTGTAAGTTACATAAACATGTCATTTTGGTTCGTCTGTTGGTGTATACATTTGCTTAATTGATTGGTTATTTATAGGTGATCGTACAACGAGCTCTCGCTGGAAAAACCTACGACCATGCCAAGGCTGGAACCATTCTTTGCTCATACATCAAGATACTTCCACTATTTATGCTGGTATTTCCAGGAATGATTGCTCGTATCTTGTTTCCAGGTATTGTTAATTATTTATTAAGTATCTAATAAAAGAACGGGGATGGGGTTGGAAGAAAACGACACTCAATACATAGCAGTTGTCGGCAATACGAGTAAAAAAGTCGATCAATTCGGACAAACACGGCAATACGGGATTCCATGCATGCCCATTGGTTAAAAAACTCGGCCCTACATGGAATTATGAAATGCAGGCTTTTCATTGGTTGTTGAAACTCGCCTCGATACGAGTGAATGCATATTACATAGTTAATCAATAAAGTACTTATGTATTGGCCGAGTTATTTGTTATTTGACAAGAAACTCGGCAACTATAAATGTTACTAATGAATAACATTATATTACTACTTGATCAAAGGATTAATTAATTATGACGTCATAACAACACTAATTCTTACATTGTTGAAATAATTCATTATATTCGGCTTTCTACGAGTATGACGTCATTGACAACACATAAATTGATCACTACAACATGTTTATAACAATCGTGTTTTTTTCTGTTGTTTTATGGTTAAAATATTGTTGTTGTTTTTTTCAACAGAAACCGTTGGATGTTCTGATCCAGATAGTTGTATGGAAGTATGTGGTTCAATGTCCGGATGTACTAACATTGCCTATCCTAAACTAGTAATACATTTAATGCCACCAGGTAAGAGACAGTTTAGTTGTCATGGTACGAATGCGTTAACTTCGGTCAAATGATATCAGATCCAGTCAAATCGCAAATGCGAAGGATGGCCATGACTTAAAATGAATAGAAAGAGTGGGGCATCCATAGTTGACGGGTTATGGTGTATAACTAGTAATCACACTGTCGAATTTTACTCGTAACCAGAAAAAAGCTGTTCAGTTAGTTTGTGATGGCTAACTTTCTACCCAAGTATATGCCTGTGGTCTTAATTTAAAATTACAGCTGGAAAAAATCACAATAAACCCAGACTGTTAGTGTTGAACTCAAGAGAAAAAATAACCAATTAATATTAATTGCACATAGTACTTTTTCTTCTATATACAAACCATGATTTGTATTCGCAGGTGCCCGTGGAATGATGTTGGCTGTTATGTTATCAGCTCTGATGTCATCATTGACGTCAATATTTAACAGCAGCAGTACAATATTTGCGATGGACATTTGGACAAACATACGCTCAAAGGCGACGGAATTAGAACTTATGATTGTAGGAAGGTAATTTTAAAGACGTTTGCTACAGTTCCCTACATTTTTCACATAGACATATAGGCAAAATGAAAACGAGATCAGTGACCCCAATTTTTTTTCGCTTAAATTATTTCTTTTATCATATGCTACGATCATGCAAGTTTACCTGCATCTATAGTACAACCAAAACTAACACAGAAATGCCTCTAAAATGGAATCATTGCACAGGTTATCTTAATTTAAAGGCGCTACCCTGCGACAGAATATGATTTGCCCTCCATGTTTGTACGGTCTGATACATATGGAGGGTTTTCGTGTATGGTATAGTATTTTGGCGAAGGAGTGATGTTTTGTACGTGTTTCTGTTCCTTGGCTATCCTATCAATATTCATTAAACAATTTTGTTTTCAGAGTATTTGTGATAGTGCTGGTAGTTATAAGTATCATCTGGATCCCGGTATTGCGCCACACTGGTACCCAGCTCTATGTGTACATACAAGAAGTATCAAGCTTCCTACAGCCACCGATATGCTGTATCTTTCTCTTGGCTTTGTTTTGGCCAAGGCTTAATGAGAAGGTGTGTATAACATCAATATTTATTATTAAAAAATTCAAACTTGATACTTTGGAAACTTTTAGGTACGTGAGAATGCGAAGGAATGGGTTTGCTTTTGCGAATGATCATTAAACATTTGTGGAGTTAAATGATAGCAGTATTAAACTGAAATACGGTTGATGAAACAAATAAAATATTATAGTGTTTCTTCTTTATAAAAAACATATTGCCTGGTTGTTGCAATGAACAGTTTAGTGATGTACCTGGTAGTTAAAGGTTACACCAATCTGAATATAGTTAACCACCACAATGAGTCAATTGTAGCAAACGAATGCGTTATCAATGACTTAAAGACAATTCCCAAATAACTAATTTGTTATTGGAAAATAAATCGGAACCAATTGATAGAAACATGAACTCGTGACTCTATGCTTTATTAAATTTGAATTCATTATCGATGTCCGCTGCATCAGTTCTATCATTAGGTGGATGGCTCCTTCCTCGGATGTTTTGGCGCTACCCACTTTACATCTTCCAGAGTTGCGCCGCCCAAGGTGCCCAGTCTTGGCCAAGGACTTGTTAAGCTTCCCGCCACTGTTCTCTTCAGTCATAACCATTGTGCGACTGACTAATACTAATACAAAGTCAAACGCACATCGCAAAGTATAAAAATGTTTTCTTAACCGCGGTTCAAATGCTCAGAATTGCCATTGTATAAACAATATGATATGCATTTTGTACTTAACGTAGACATGAGATATTTCTCAGTGTTGCAGACAGCATTGTACACAGTTTCCGTTTTGTTATATGTTAGTTACTAGTCATATTATATTTTCCTTCAGGGTGCATTCTTTGGCTTAGTGTTTGGTATGGCTGTCGGCATTCTTAGATTCGTTATGGAATATGCATACGGGAAGACGTCGTGTGGTGATACGAACCCGAGTCGGATACCGGGTGTTATTCGAAACTTTCATTATTTGTATTTTTCATTGTTCCTGTTTGTAGTGACCGGAATTGTGGCAATTATCATCTCCTTATTGACAAAGCCGATAGATAAACGATGTGTAAGTAGACATGCTTATTGTTTGAAATACCAGAAGACTTAATATGAAGCATTAAAAGGGTTTCATGTAAGCTGGTTTCCGTAAACTTTAACCTTTGGTGCATGGAACGAGAACCGGTTTAGGATTAATGCAAAGGCAAATTATCTCCCTTTGCAGTAATATGTCATTAGTGCCACCGAAAGCAAAGGTCAAACGTAAGTGAATATTGTGAACGTGACACAGCAAAGACCCAAGGATGAATATTGAATATTTTTCTGTGAATCCGTCCTTTTTTATGACTATACTGGTAATTAATAACATTTTTAACGCGACACTGAACAATTCTAGATAAAAAACTACAAAGTTTGATTTCATTACTAGTACATGTAGTTAGATTCATATCTATAATGGTTAACATTCTTGACGCGATCCAGAAAAAAGTCTATACTGGATATTACGAATTTTTTTATTTAATTAGTAATTTCAAAAAATACACTGTACAATATTCTAGTAAAGATCCTAGAATAGTTACAGCAAAGTTTTGATTACATCATTTCTATTTATAGTTACACCGGTTAACATTCTGGTCACGCCATAGCAAGGAGCCCAGACTTGATATTGATGAGTGGGCAAGAAAAGAAAGAAAGGGTTACAATACAGATAGTGATGACGCTTCATCATCTCATGACGTCGAATTAAAACATCTATCAGACGGTCAGGACAAAGGTAAAGTTATCGCTATTCTTAAAGATAAACTAACAAAGAATTCCTTTTACGCATTTGATCAAAATCTGTAACTCATAGTGTTGTCGCACGTATTTTGTTCTGCCAACCGTAGAACTTTTTTAGTTATTGGTATTTTTTCTTGTATATCCAAATTCAAAATCTATTTGAAAAAAAAACCTGTCGTCCTACTGAATCAGTATTTTTAAATTATGGGGATGTTAGCGAATACCGGGTATCTTATGTTTAGTCATAACAATAATATGCATTGTAGAGTTCGTCGAGCGACATCGAAGCTCACTAAACTGTTAGTAAGTTAATTTATCTTTTTTCTGCGATTTTAGATCTCAAAGTTGATTGGGTTGGGAATCATGATGGCAACAAAGTTTCTGCAGTGGAACAAGAATCAAAAGTGTACGTACATGAGGAGATACACATAAAACGTGGTGAGTAAAAAGTACATTTATACCTTACTTTGTAACTGTCTTAATACTTATACCAGCTCTTGCAAAAGCTACATAATCTATAAATCTTCAATAAATCTTCATTTGTATTTTATTAGAAACAAATCTAAATTTTACTATAAAGACATTACTTTTTTTCATTTTAAGGCTGCCAACGTTGCTCTTAAAATTTGGGTGTCGCTTATTATACATTTAACTAGCATTTCGTTCTTGAAAAAAGAGATAAAGAAAACGAACAAATTCTTGCGAATTGAAAAATACAACGACCAATTCCCGCACATTCACAGGCATCTGACATTGTTCTATATTTTACTCCTACAGGTCGATTACCTTGGTATAGATACATAGTTAACTGGATTTGTGGGTTGGAAGATGTAGAGAAAACGAAGATTGATGATAGACAGGTAGTATTAGAACATTTCACCTATCACAGTTAGAGTCATTAGGCGACTTTTTCAGCTTTAATCCTAGTAGAATAACCACAATACTTCCGTAAACTACTTGGACTGCTTTATTGCGTGGGAAATTTGGTCCCATGCTGGATTCGAACTCACTATGATTCTCGGCTAGTGCTAATTCGTCATGGACCATTACCACTCGACTGCGGAGACCCCTTTTGTACATCATTGATTTAGCGAATTTAAGTAATTCGTAAGAAATTTCTGCAGCTAAACTTATTCTTAAGATTTCTACATAATATGAGCGTGGGGCATTGCAAACGTCTCTCGTTTTTTCTAACATTCCATACACAACCGTTTACAACATATTCGTGCCATTTAGAAGTAAAGAAAAAATGAGCAAAATTGCATGTCTTAGTGTATAAAAACTGTTCTTAAACCGATCATCTTTCGAAAAGAATGACTTTTGGTCATGTGTCTAAAACACCTCACATCCAGTATGTGAGCACTGTCATGCTATTTGATTGATGCCATTTTCACAACTTCAAGCACTCTCTCTGAAGTGATACACGACACAAAATAAACATGTGTGTAAAAAGTCAACAGCGCCTCTAAACCTTGCATCCAATTTGGTGGCTCTTAATAAATGATTTGCATTGATATTTTATTGCAAATATATCTACAAGTTCTTGTTGTATTGTAGGTGCAAAGAGAAGAAATGGTGTCCATTGAAGAACACCCTCGTTGGAAACTTATTTCGAATTGTGCAGCAGTCGGGAGCATGATACTAATGATTGTTATTGCCGTGTACTTCGCTTGATAACACTTTGTCTTGCATATGAAGTGGAATGGTGCAATTATCGGGTATAAATGATGGCCTTCGAAGTTCTTTCATCGCAAACGAACATTTTTAAACCACGACAATGACAATGTTTCAGTGCATGAGCGTTGTAACTCAAATGAATGTAACGTTTGAAGATGCTAAACCATTATTATACTGTGTCATTACATTTATGTAACTCAGCATTGAAATCATTTTACTTACGAGACCATATTCATTTGGCAATATCTCGACCCATTTTTAGAAATACGTGTACATGATATAGTTATAACCCTTCGGAGATTTCCGTTGTCTCTGTTTTCTAAAGATAAGGACGCTATTTTCTAAAAAAATTAACACTGTTTTGTGTAGATAGTAACGCTATTTTCTAAAAATAGTAACACTGTTTTGTGTAGATTGTAACGCTATTTTCTAAAAATAGTGACGCTATTTTCTAAAAATAGTAACACTATGTTCTAAGGATAGTAACACTATGTTCTAAAGATAGTAACGCTATTTTCTAAAAATAGTAACACTGTTTTGTGTAGATTGTAACGCTATTTTCTAAAAATAGTGACGCTATTTTCTAAAAATAGTAACACTATGTTCTAAAGATAGTAACGCTATTTTCTAAAGATAGTAACACTGTTTTGTGTAGATTGTAACGCTATTTTCTAAAAATAGTGACGCTATGCTCTTAATAGAACTACATTTTGGGTGATTTATCTCCACATCAAAGGGATAAGGGAACATATTCAGCAGCTTAAGGGAAATATATACCGAACAATAGTGACAGTTTTCATTGATATGTTTAAATCTGAAAGTTAAAAATGTTATATCTACATAAATCTACATAATTCATTCAATGTTATTCATAGAACTGATGAAATTTGCTGATTAATCAAAAGCATGAGTTTTTTTGCATGTATTTTACTAAATAAAGATCCACCATTGTCTCATTTAACGCACATTTAGACCATGGTAACAAAATTCAAATCTGACCACAAAAATATTTTTGCTTAATTTTACACATTTTTATTACCCAAATACAGTATTTCGAGGGCTTAGCGCAACACTGTCGTAACTTGTTCTTATTTCAATATGAGTTACGACAGTGTTGCGTTGAACCCTCGATTTAGATAACAACACGTTTTCTGTTGTTTCTTTCGTGAAGTCATTGGCAGTGATACTAACTTATTGTTAGGAAAGGTTAGGTGAGTAAAATGGAACAGCCAACCATGTTTTATCGAAGAATAGTACATAGACTGATTCTTATATGCTTTTATTGGCATTTTCGCGGTGTTAGCGCATGTGGTGTAAATGAATGTTGTTTACATCAGAATAATCAATACAAATGTGACTATTGTGTTCTTGTTTTACATCACATAATTATAGATGTATCGTTTGAGCAGTATGTGTTAACATCACATTTATCAATACAAATGTATGTATTGTGTTTGTGTTTACATCTCGTTTTTGAATACAAATGTATCTTTTGTGTATGTGCTTATATTATATTTATGAATACAAATGTACCTTTTGTGTATGTGCTTATATTATTTTATGAATACAAATGTATCTTTTGTGTATGTGCTTACATTATGTTTATGAATACAAATGTACCTTTTATGTATGTGCTTACATTATGTTTATGAATACAAATGTATCTCGTACTGTGTATGTTTTCTTTACATTTCGTTTATGAATACAAATGTATCTCGTATTGTGTAGGTGTTTACATTATGTTTATGAATACACATGTATCTATTGTGTATTTTTATATCTCGTTTATGAATACAAATGTATACAAAATTAATGTCTCTATCGTGTATATGTACATATTAATGAATGTTGATGCATCTGTAACTTATATTTAACATCACATTTAAGAATACAAATGTATCTATTGTGTATGTTCTTACGTCACGTTCATGAATACAACGCACACAATGTAATGTATTGGTTGGGTTGGGCATTATTGATATGCTTATCTCCATTGTTTATGTGTCATAGATTATAATTGTATTTATTGTGTACTTGATAACATCACATTTATGAACACACATGCATGTATAGTGTATTTGCCTACGTCATGTCAATGAGTATATTTTATGTTGATACCAATATATTGTTTAAATGAATATCCATTGTACAAATGGGTGAACATCGGGTTATTGATACTATCACATGAGTTTTGTGTGAATGCTTAAATTTTGTGTAAATGAAAGTATTACGTACGTCAAGTAAATGTACTTTTTTATAAATAATACATGTGTTATTGTTAATGATTTTGCGCAAATTTTGAACGTTCGACATTTTCTTTTTAAAATTCGTGTAGTAATGGTAAACGTTTAAAATAATTTATCAAAGTGTAATGAAGTTAAATATTGAATGCACATTTTTGCTTTCTTGTGAAAATTCAAATAACTAGTGACTAATCATTTTTGCTAAGATTAAACAGTGTGCAAAATTCTAACCAAGTTAAAAATAAAAATTAAATCATCATATACATACCCTACATATTTTTTTTCGTAACAAGAGTATCAGAGAATAAAAAAATAGGATAACATTTTTTAAATCGTCAGTCAAAATACTTACAATTCAGTATATTCTCCATCCCTCTGTTTTCATTTAAATACACAAACTTACCTATCGAAAAGGCTCCTTTAAGGAGTACCGACCTCCGAAAAGAAAAGCAAAACATTTGCTACTTAAAACATTCGGCACATCTCGGGCGACTAAGTCTGATACCTTGTAAGCCAGCATTTAGACTACAATGAACTTGAAATTTCCCGGATGTAAAACTGATATATATGGCGACCCCCCTTGAAAGAAAGCCATTCAAATTTGCTTTGTGTTTACACATTGTTGTTTGTTGCATACTTTGTACTATAAACAGCAAATTATTACATCGCCTAAAGGACAATAATTCTGCAACGAAAAACGCTTAATAAACTTAGACAGACACCATTTTAAAAACTTATTTTTAGCGGCACATTTTTATATTAATTCATTTTCGCACACTTAGTTCTCTGATATTTGACCCAGTCGAATACATTTGTATTTGGTAATCCATAATTATACTTTCTGATGATAATTGTATTAAAAAAATCTATAAATCGGTGCGAATATATTACCTCACAAGATATAATTCTTTTGACACAAATACATGTTAATGTTTGTCTCAAATGAAAATAAAACTATAAAGAAAAACATAATCAAATAGTTTGTTTTCAATGTAGAGTTTCATTCTGAATCACCAGATAGATGAATGTTACAATTACAAGCATACTGCACATCTAAAACTCTTTCGAACATCTAGGCACATCATAGCATAGCATAGCACATTGATCAGTGCATATCATGTCAGAGCAGAGCAGAGCAACGTAGAGCAGAGTTGAGCACAGCATAGCATATCGGAGCACAGCATACCAGACCAGGTCAGACCAGACAGGGGCAAGTGACATGGCGACATATTCCGCAATGAAGTGACTTTGGTGTTATGATGATATGCTTTGAATCGATGTTTCTGGCGATAATATATGTATCGATGTGTATTCTGTCGATACGTATAGTGTCAATGTGTTCTGGCGATAAATAGCCTTAGTCATGTTGACACATTTTAAAAATGTTTAGCAAAGGTCAACAAAATTCATTGTTTTGTTACATTTTATTTCATATAAACAATACGTTACAGTATAACACATTAACATTTTGTAATTTGATTAAATGACATGGATTTGATAACTTATGTTATGATATGCATATCTATATGAGTACAGTAAATCCGGACCTATTCACCATCAATATCACCTCTTTTAAGAGTCCAATATCAACGATATAAGTCCACAGTTTGACTTGATAATGGGACCACCTAATATCAAGATCGTTTATTCGGTCCTAAAGATGGTCTTTACGCCCAGGTGTTACTGTATACATGTATTTATATATGATTATGAAATATGTGTACAAATATGGAAATTCATATAAAAGATTGTCCTATGCTAATACAATGAAACATGTGCTGTAATTTACTCATAAAGAGATAAAATGTTCACGCCTTTCTATGTTTTAAATGACCTGATAGATTTGATGAAATACTTGAATGATAAACCACCGTGTATAGAGACCACACTTAATTGGTCACTTCTCAATGGACATGTTGTTTTTACAGGCTAGACTGTATTCATGTATCTTTGAGACACTAAACTCAAATCACGTGTGGATGCAAAATGTAAGTCAAATACGTTTGTCTAAAATAAATCATTTTTGTTAAGGAAACACATTCGGATTTTTCCTTGACCGAACAAGTCCACAATAGAGAGTTCACACTGTTTCATCGTTGGGTACATTCTCCTTACATTAAATATATATATAATGTTTTATACAACTTAATTGATTATTTTCTGTCTTAGTAACGTAGTATTTGTTGCAACATTGAGGACGAAATACATCATGCCAACACAATATAATTTCGCGATCTATATAACAGTGCTAGATTACAACAGCTGGAACAAATCTCCAGTAGACCTATCATTCCCCTGGCAGCATTGGCCTGTAAAATAAGAAATAAAACAAACTGTAACAACACAATAAAACTTGAGTTAACGGTATCCCTTTGATAATTACCGCAATGTAATCAAATATTTCCACAATAAAAGAGTGAATTAGAGTGATTTTTTTTGGGCCCCAATGTTTACATGTTCTTAGCAATATCCAAATTTCAATAACATATTAAGACATAATTTCACTAAATCTGATTCTTCATGATACAAGTATCTGAGTTCACTATAAACTAGTCTTGTTGTATTTAGCTCGTATATTTTATATTTGGAACCCGCCTCCGTTGTCGAGTGGTTAAGGTCGCTGACTTTAAAATTAATGTAACCTCTCACTGACTGATAGAGGGCCGTGGGTTCGAGCCCAGCTACCGACCATGTTTCTTTATGTGAGAAAGTAGGCAGTTGCTTACAGAGGATGGGAGTCTAGTACTTGCTCTTCCCAGGAACGATGGTTAGCTGAACTGTCCGACTCATATGAATCTGACTCTTGAAAGGGGACATAAAACTGAAACAAACAAATACAATCACACAGTCATACTTACATTTTGGTATTATTTGCGTCCTCTTCGAAATCGTCATCATTTTGTGGATATCCTTGACCTTCTACAATGAAGAAGTCTCTGTCATCGAACATTCTATTGCCGCTGACGTTGTCAAAGCACGGTAACCTTAGCAACAATCCTGAAATTTGAGGATAAATCACAGAATTGTCAGAATCTTCTTTTTGTCTCAGTTTACAGAAACGATGTTCAATGGTAAGTTTATTGTTTATAACAAAAGATAATGACTTGTCGAAATCTGAAATTATGTTTGCACTAAAACTACTGCTGATGTTTTCTTTCTTCTTGTTCCGCCCGCTGGAGTTGCTACCACTACTGTGTCCTTTTCTTGTATTGCTAAAGTCTCGTCCACTGTTGTAACTGATAGGCCTACTTCAGCTATTATTGTGTTCATTGGGCTAACGTCGCACTAACAGCTGGGTTAATTTGATGACTTTCAGCTATAACGATGGAGGAAGCCCCAAGGCATAAACCTGGGTAGAACCATCTACCGATGCTGCCATCAATACTTCTAAAACAGTTGCTTTTAAAATTAATCGTGATAAATTCCATGGTATACTAAACTCATTTATAGATAACAGAGTTAAACAATTTAAATTTAAACTTATCCATAATATAATAGCTACAAACGAAAAAATTTATACTTGGAAATTATGTGATTCCCCACTCTGTATTTTTTGTCAAAACCTAGAAGATATTGATCATTTTCTTTTTAGATGCCCATATATTACTCCAACATGGGCTATAATCAATCAGATTTTTAGAAAACTTGGTATTTGTAAACCTATTGATGTACTAGAATATATTATTGCTGGTTATAAAATCGAATTACAAAGCTACGAAGATATCAATTTAATTATAAGTCACATCACATTCGTGATTTATAAATCATACATGATAAGTGACAGATGAAGAAAATACACAAATATCATAAAAATGATACACACTGATTTATCAACGCTCAAATACTACTTATTAAACAAACAAGAAAAACATCCCTTCCTTAACAAATTCATATCACTCATACACCAAGCTGATTAATTACTGAAAAGTAGTTGTATACTGTAACCATTTATTTTAGAAAATGATAATGTTTATTTTGAGTTTCAGCTATAAAATGTTCACTCTTATGTATATATGGTCAATTTTGTATATGCTATATACATTGTTTTCTTGTAATATATTGTTCTTCATATAGATAATAAATAATAATAATAAAAAAAAAATTCCATGGTATACTTAAAAATAATACCATTATTTATCAAAATGTTAAATCATTCAGTTATAGAAACATTATACCCCTATCAAATAGTTACTTCATGAACTATTTAAGAATATTTCAAGAATAAATCATGTTTTCATGGTATACGTCACAGAAATCTCAAAATAGTGATAAGTATTATCAACATCTACCTTCAGAATCAGTTAAGTGAAACTGCGATCAGAAGTTGCTATTCTGACTCCATAAATTTCAGCAAATGAACTTAAAGAAGCTAAAAAAGCGAAGAACATGAGTATTATTTACCTGTAACGGCGCCACCAACAATGGCGACAACCAATGTTACAACAAGAGCTAACATCTGATAACCACCCTGGGTGATCGCAGAACGACCAGTTCCTGGTACCATTATCGTTGGATATGCTTTCATCACATCCGCAAATTCCGTCGTATTATATGCTGGAACCATTTGAGGAAATATTTCATAAACACTGCAAGAAATATAAAGATTTTTTTATATGATAAATTGAACTTATTACGCTAGTTTTGTTTTTTAACACAGGACACAATGAAAAATATCCCTGAAAAATCGTAAGGCGGAGCCCTGATTTGAACTCACAACATTTCTATTAGTAGCCCAGTGCAAAGAAATATCGTAATATCGAGATGGGTGTATTATCATATTGAAATATATTGAATATTATAATGTCAAAAAAAATTATTGGTCCGTAAAATGAGATGGTTTAAAAATAATATGGTGGGTAAGTATTATTTTACTGTAATGCAAAGATACAACGAGACGAATATTCACAGGAATCTATAATGGACCAGATATAACGACCAACATATTTTCTCATAAAATAAGCTTATTCGACAATTGTATGGTCATTTCAGAGCTGTCCCATAGAGAGAGAGAGAGAGAGAGAGAGAGAGAGAGAGGATATATACTGGAGAACCAGGCCTTACCATCCCTACTGTTAAATATTACCTTTCTCCCCAGGAGTCAGAATTTGCCATGGCTGCAAATATGGCACCAACAATACCAGCCAGGAGACCAGGCATACCATGTAGATTGTTTACACCGCATGTATCGTGTATCTTTAGTTTACTGTCCAAGAATGGCTGAAATAACACCAGGAAGCTACTTAGTACATGTATAGTCAAACCTGTGAAAAAGTCCATCCTTGGGAAAGACATACTGTGGTCTGTATTGACAGATGGCTTTAATTCGTAAATCATTTCATTCTAAGTACTGACTTATCTTTTCTAAAGAATGGTCTTTATTCATTATGTGGCCTTTATTCAGAATTGTTGTCGCTAAAACAGTAAACAGTAAAGTAGTTTTTCGAATATTCGTGGGATATGTGGATTCCATAAATCGAAAATTCAAGAATTTACGTGTCCACGAAATTACCAATTGGGCAAAATCATTTGTTACCTACGAAATTAAATGCATGCAACTACAGCATCTAGTCAAATAATAAATAAGGTCGAACTGTGAGCATAAGTCGCTAGTGAATATATGATATCTTGTGACTTCGGAATAGCATTTAATCTATCTTTTATTCATAGGAATCAATCAAAACTTTAAACATACATGTAAAAATATGTCGATTACTTTTAGATATTAAAACTACTCAAAACGATAAATTATCTCCAAGATTGTCGCTTGGATCGCTCCATCTCCATTTTGGCGAAACCCAATGCTTACATGATCGTATATATCACACAAGCTCTTTCAAGTCATTGCGTCATTTGTAAACAATGACGTTAGTCCGACAAATAACCACTGTGACAGTCATCTTGATTCATCTCCTATGACTAATAATTACCTTTTTGAAACTTTGTCTGAAAAATAATAAATTGAGCAAACCATGTCCTCTCATGAGAAAATGATAATGTTTATAAAACACTAAGTTCCAGAATTGTTGCTTACTGTTATGTATTGGTATCCAACAACTGATACAACACCGGCGATACATCCAATAAGCATGGCCGCCCATGGCTGCAGGGGCATGTTAGCACTTGTTCCTAGAGCGACACCACCAGCAAGTGTTGCATTCTGAACGTGGACCTGTCAATGACAATAATACGCAAAATCTGAGGGCCGACCTATTAAGGACAAAACATGCGCAAAAATCTGAAGGTAGAACTGTCAATGCATGATAATTCGCAAAATCTGAAGGTAGACCTATCAGGGACAAAACATGCGCAGTAATCTGAAGGTAGAACTGTCAATGATAAACAATACTCAAAATTTGAAGGTAGACCTATCAAGGATAAAGCAAGTCAAACGGCTACAAACACATATCATTTTAATTTATCTGGCTTAAGAATTGCGGCCGCAACATGCAGCAAGCCGCGCCAACCCAGCAGCTAATCAACATGATTATGGGTAAATATCTGAATGTGGACTTGTCAAAGATTAAGCACGCGAATTATCTGAAATTAAATGTGTCGATGATAAATGATAAATCAAGAATAGTGCATACAACCCCGGTCGATGGATGGTACAATGGCCACCATAGGAACACAGTAATAATTAGTTGTTCATAATTTGACATAAAGAAAATACAGATTGATAGCTTTATTAGCAGATGTACAACGATTAAAACTGCTGTTAACCAAAAAGAAAACCGTAGTTAACTATTTTACAATGTGCTGACTTCATACCATGTTGAATTTTCCCTTTTTGTCGACAAGTTGAGAGAAGGCAAACGTGATAACTGTGCAAGCAGCCAGTGAAAGGTATGTGTTGATGATGGCTCTGTGTTGTTCGTCCCCACTGGCAGCCCCTCCGTTAAAACTAGGCCAGAATATCCAAAGGAAAACGGTCCCTGAAAAATAGAGAGGAGATTCTTCGGGACACAGTTTTTTAATTTTGATATGTTTCTATGACTTACCTTTAGACTTTTATTATAATGAACTACCCTTTTATTGTGTCTTCGCACTTAAGACAAAGCTTACGATTCTAGCGAAGAAACCTATTCTAAAATGAATTCAATCAAACTCTTACAAGAACTGCTACTAGGTTGGTGCCATTGGCTAGTAGCGCATTAAGCGAACGTTCGAAGACAGAACTAATTATTCGCTGCTCAACTTTCAGGTGCACTATGAATATTTTGTAAGCCGGACTATCAACCCCTTATTTGATACTTGACACATGTACATACATATATGAAGCGTACGATGTCACTTTATTCTTTAGTAAGCTTAACTTCTTCTAAAATATTTTGACATCTCACACTTTGTATTGTATAGGCCCTTGATTGCCTTGAATATTTTAATGGTGTCATAACTATCATGTTTGTAGGATATTCAAAATACAGTAGAACCTCTGCAGAGCGGCCCTCTCTTGAGCAACAACCTCCCTTCAACAACAGCATGATTTTCCCACTGTACGGTTTAACTATTACTTTAAGATCTCCTGTAAAGCAACAACATCTCAACAACATAAATTCGCTTCTACCAAAGGGTGTTGCTTTGGAGAGGTTGCACTGTATAGGTGACCGATTATAAATGTTGAGCAGTGTATATGTTCGCTATACTTACCGACCATGGAGAATACATCTGAATGGTACACACTGCCTTCTGATTTGGCTTCTTCGTATTGGTCGTTCCTAAGTACACGTGCCACAGCAAGACCGAAATAAGCACCAAATGCGTGGATGTACATCGATTCACCTACGTCTACAGCCTGTCAAAATAAACCAAGTGTGAGTACCACGTGCACGATGTTGATTAGAAAATATCGAACAAAACAAGTCCATGTCTAAAGCATTATCATGGATAAATTTTGCATTTTTTTTTAATAAAAACTAGGTCCGTCTGAACATTCTGTCCTGTTCTTCTTTTGTGCCTGCCGTCAAACTTGTAAATTAAAGCCACTCTTATGAAAGACACTTGTGGCCTTTATTGGCAAACCATTTATTCGAGGGTCAATTTGTTCTAAATAATTTGTGACAATTAAAAAATAAAAGAATGGCCTTTATTGGAAGGATGGCCGTTAAACAGGTTTGACTGTATATGAACTTATATGTTTTTTCCATGTTCGTATCCATGTTTTTTATGTAAACTTGTGTCTCATCACTAGATGTCTTGAAAACAAAAGTTCTTAAACTCTAATTTAACAATGTATGTAACTAACTAAAAGACTAAAAGGTGGTTTGTCCTATAGATTACACTGCGGAGCAATTATCATTAGTTTAAGATAAATGTCTGAAAAGTATACCATTAGGACAATTTGCTAGATTAGAAACTGCTTTTTTTAGCTATGATACGTATACAAAACATTGTTAAACGTGTAGAAAAGTCGGAACATATAAATCATTAAAACTTAGAAATGCACAAAAATACTTAATATGATCATAATATTCGAAGGCGACCATAACAAATATCGATTTTGTGTGAATTCTAAAGACATTAAACTTGTAAGCAAAGGCTAATGAAGGCGTGTACTAAAATCTTTATATTGGGGCCATCTTTCTGACCAGGGCCACTAATTTGAGACCCTTTTTTGACAAGGTATATTGGAATAGAAATAACCACAAGGGCGACAACTCCTTATAAAATAATCATATTTTTTATATTGAGTATTATTCCTTGAATCTAAAACTTACCCCGAGTTTATCTAAACCGATATATTCATTGACCTGAGACAAAACAACCTCTATAAGACCCATTATAAGAAGCTGCAAGGGACTCGTCTTCCCAAGAACAGCACCAAACGAAATCAGAACTGTAGCGGCGGCAAAATCGGCGGATATCATCCTGAAATTGATACAAATACATCAACATAAATCTCATTATCCAGACTGCCTTGAAGACAAAAAGGGTCGTGATTTTAAGGCGGTCATTTTCAATTTTGTTTAAAGAGAAATGAAAATGGTCTAAGGGGAAGAACTACAATGGGGTCTCAGCTGAGTTCTGCCAGTTCGATTATCGGTCGCGGCAGCTCATACCCTTCTATGAAAATTTGGAAAACAAACGATTTTCCTCCACACGTGGAGAAGTTGCCTGTTCCTTACCGAAGGATAAATTAGTACTGGTTAGAATACCGTCCAGGAAATCTTATTAGACAGATCGGCCGTCATACTAGTATATAACTGAACAATTGTTGAAAACAGCATTAAATCTAAATCAATATCAACAACACCATTCACTTGCATTGAAATTTTGGCATTATCCTGCATTTGACAGATAAACATACTTACTCTCCAAGATGAACTGGGAATTTAGCATGCCCATGGGCTACACTGTGAATGATTCCACGGACGATAAAAGCCCACTGTAAGACAAAGGCCGCTACAAGTAGATTAACAGACACGGCTGAAAACCCATATCGCTTGAGGAATGTCATCAAAAATCCGAAGCCAATGAAGATCATTACGTGAACATCTTGAAAGTCTGAAAAATAACAAGATCGTCTTGCATTCCCAAAAAAATTATAAAGGCATCTGAAATCATTTATTAAGTTTAGTATAATACAACATAACCAATGTTTGGTTTTAGGCCATACATGATCGGTGGATCGCTCGGTATCAGAAAATGCATTGCCTCTAAATGTGATAACATTGAAAAATGGTTGCGACTGTACGCCACACCAGGCCCCGTGGCTATAAAACTTGAGAACAGTCTCTGATCTCAAATCTCATTTCTATCCTAATATTATTATGGCAGAAACGATAGAATTGATTAATGTTGAAATACATGTTCAAATTAATAATGCTGTCAGACTAATGTATCTATAATATCATTACTGTTTGATCATAATTAAATTAGAAACATCAAAACAGAAAGCATGAGATTTGAGCTTGGAGTCCAATCTCAAGTTTAATAATATTTGACTCTAGCGACTCAACGTCACCAGGCGTCGTGGTTTAAGACTTTCACCGATGTGAGTTCGAATCTTGATCGGGACCAAACTTCACATGGGAGGAATCCATCCAGTTTAAGGACGGAGAATCTACCCGGGTGTACCCATTGGGCCATCCTTCACTGTTTTTGATAAAGAAATGTCTTTAAATGACCTGGTTATTGGTGCGACGTTTAATCCCTAAAATGTAATCATATTTGGAGATACAAGCATAAGAAATGTGTCTCTCATATTTAACGACGCTTCAAAAGCGTACCATCTAAGACATTTCATGCGTAGCAAATAAAACACGCTACCTTTGACTACAATTTACAAACCTTAAAACTAATCTGAACTTGACACCATTCGAGACCTAAATATATAGTATTTTAACAACTTTTTAATGATATATTATACGTTTTCAAAATGATAAAGTATATTAAATTGAAGCTCTATTGTAAGTCTAGCTTGCGCTTGTCACCGTACGACATAATAATATCAGAATTATGTTAAATATGCAAACATTATCTTTATGACACTTTTTTTTATCTTCTTTAACTTCTTGTAAGGGTTGAATGTTTTTCCTGGTTTTACGATGGTTTCGCAAACAGATTATACCGACGGGCTGATGAGGTCAACGGTTTTCAAAAATTTAAGCAGGATTATTTACCCGGTACTCTGCAAGTTACTGTCATGTTCATATAGACCTAGGGCGCCACAACTGTTGTCTTTTTTATTTAGCTGAGGACATGATACCTAAGGCCGTCCTCAAAGGCTGTTTCAAGCGATTCAGTGATTTTAGTGGGTTTAACGTCATTTTTTTCAACAATATTTTAAACAATATATACGACGGCCCGTTTATCTAACCAGTTTTCATGAGCTGCATACAATTCAGAACTGACTCACCCTACACAGTAGCTTCTCCATATATGGAGGTAAAATCGACATTTTTGTCAAGTTTTATAGAAGGGTATGATCTGTCGCGATTTGAACCCAGATCGCCGGGACCAAGTCTAGCGCACATACCACTGGACCTTCGGCCACGGCCTCCCGAGTGATTAATATGACGAGTTAATGTAGTTACTAACGGAGGGAGAAAGAGGCCAGTACTGGTACAGAATCAATGTTAGTTACTAGTACCTGCAGGTATAAAATGTAGCTAAACCTGTGTTAGCAGCCACCTCCTAATAAAGGCCATCATGCATGTGAATAAAGCCAATCCTGTGAATAAAGGCCATCTTATTAGAAATCAGTCATTTATTGTTTAGAGCAAAATGACCTCCGAATAAAGACCACCTGTCAATAAAGGCCTTATTAAGTCATTCCCAGGGTGACCTTTGTTCACAGGTTTGACCATTCTTAAATACTGATAAAAATACGTTTAAAACTGCAATACATGAATATTTGTTTTCAAGTCTTTACACACTGGTAATATGTCATAAGCCCACCGAACAATACCAATTGTTAAAACTTTCAAGTACTTTTTTTTTTCCAGTGCCCAGTGAAGCATGTATGTACTTTCTAAACTCTCAAGGGTATAAAGCTATTGTGTGCTTTGGACGGTGGGTGAAATGTAACCTTATATCATTTAGATAAATAAAAACTCGGCATGATATTATCCTTGATGATGTAGAGAGTGTCCAACGTTTTGAAAATAATGAATTTAGGTCACGCGAAATAAATAGTGACTCAAATGCTTAACAATACTTTAACTACACACCATTGCTTTCATTCATTCATTCTTATAGTCAAGATGAATATTTTGATTATATCAAATAGGATACATACCAGATTTATAGTTAATCATTTAAGGTATTACGATCCCTACAAACAAACTTATTATCACAAAATAGGGTGGACAGATTTTGTATTTTTTTTATAATTTTATAGGTTTCTATGACAGAAAATGATTTACCATAAAATTTTTCAAAAACCATGACGTTTCTTTGATTTCTTTTAATTTGCATTGACTATGAGAGTAACCGATTTGTCAAAGATTAGAGACAAAAGTGCATGAATTTCAATGAAAATAGATGGCAAAAAGATGCAATTGCACAAATTGAATATGAACATTTATTTTGATAAAGAGAAAAATAGGTCGCCATGCAATATCTAAAGACATTTATATTGTTCTATTGTTGCAACAATTTTAAAAATGTAAAGAAATACAGTATCCGAGGTAACTTAAGAACACATAATAACATTCTGGCAATATTAGTTTTGTACTATTAACATTTCTGTGTAGCACGTAGCAAATACATCAGAAAAAAATCTGAGTTAGGATTTTAGTACATTAAGACGGCTACAAAACGTACACCGTCTCATATGAATGCATACATACAATGCAACTATATATTATAACTATCTCTTCTTTAAACATTCTACAAAACATGAGCAATAAAATGTAATACAATATTAAAATCTCAAGGTTGAATTGAATTGACAAACATGGTATAAATGAAGGATGAAAGAAAATTATTATATAATAATGTCACCACTAAGTTGCACAGTGTTCGGATATAACGTCTTAATATTTGGTTGAACAATATTTCAGCATCTAAAAGAAAATGTATAATGAAATTTCCCACAATTGATCTACTGTTGAACTATCATTTGATAACAAGTCAATGTATAATTTGTCCGTTTGTCCTGATTTCTTGTCCAATGAAATGTCCGCGTTTCATTTATTAAATTTGAAAAAAATATATCGCATGAATTGTGCCTAAGACCTGATATGGAGAAAATACGTCACTTATTTTTCTGTATGTGCAGAAAATAAGACAAACTGTAAATCAGTTTTCGTTCATATTTTGAATTTTATGCGAACTTTCACTACGCTCCGCTCACTGTCGCTTATGATATATCCCATAAAATTCAAAATATGAACGATAACTTATACCTGTATATCAATTATTGTTCATATTTCGAATTTTATGTCATATATCACTGCACCCTGCTTCGTGTCGTTTGTGATCTATTGCATAAAATACAAAGTATGAGCGGTAACTAATACTTGAAATATCTTTTTCGTTTCGGTATCATTCTTTCTTAAAGAAGTCGGTCACCATCAGCCGGTCACCATCAGCAGGAACTTGACTATTATCATAAATCATCCAAGACCCAAACAATGCACCCATGTGTGCGTGTATCTGGTTACTTGACAAAACATAGGATAGATAGGTTTTTAATATTTTCTAAAAAAAAAACCTATTTCTAAACCTATTTTTCGCACTTTTCTCTAAAAAGCTCACTTTTATGCCAAAATTGTTTAATTGTGTGTCTTTCTGAGTGAAAGTTGATTTTTGTGGGTCTACGTGAGTTTAAGTGTTTTCTTTTCTTGGTGAAACTGAGTTTTCAGTGTCTTAAAGGTGTGATTCGTGGTCAAATATTTTCATAATGTTTTTTTTTTGCTATTAGGCATTTTCAAATCGGCGCCAAACATAGCCTCATTCGGGTAACCGAAAACATTACTAATTTGTCCGGCCTAAACGTACTAACACATACACAAATGAGAAAACATCTATGTCACGGCCAGCTTAATTCAAAAGACTTCAGCTGTGTTACTTGATATGCTGAGATATAAATCTAAAGGATTATAGATGTGTTAAGAATCTTGGTCGTTTGTAAACAACCTTTAAGACCATCGACAGCGCGGGACTCATCCGTAAACATAATGATATGGTAACGTGTTTGTTTGTATGGAAACAGAATTTAGATATGCCATCTGTTTACCAACAATCGAAAGCGGATAAAATACGCTGTAATCGCCTACCTAAACTTGCCAATAATATTAGTGTATATAAATTAAATGTCCAAATTGCAAGTCGGTTATACCCTCACTAATTGTGGACTTTATTGTATGCTCACCAATTTAGCCTTGTCAGATTATTAGCTAGCATTGTTGTAAATTAAAGTTTGATTAAGTTTAATGTGCATCAAGTTGTTCAAATTCAAAATGTTTTAAGTTTTTCTATTTTATTATGGGTTTAAAGTCGTATCAGCCAGGATAATGTGGCGGCTTCTTTTAACGGCGGGGGAAGACCTCAAGCGTACACCTGGGTAGAATCATAAACATATCATTAGCTATCTGGACGGCCTCCTCGCATATGGAATTTGGTCCCGCATAGGATTCAAACTCACAGGGATAAAAGGCTAGTGATGGCTTGTCAGAGACGATGCCACTCGACCACGGAGGCTCATCGAAAAGTTTACCCGTTTGCGACAGAAGTATTTAAAGATGTGCACATATACATGTAGCACCTGCAAAATACATTGTCTCATGGGAAGCATTTGAAAACTAAGTATTCATGTGCATACTCGTGTATTTTTTCTCGCTTTATTATGTACAGTTAAGTAAGTTGTTCAAATTATTTTTATTATTTGTTCGCACACCGCGATGAACACAACTGTATGTACTTACAAAGGTAGGTTCAGACTACCTTATCTTAACTTCCGAAATTTTAATTCAATTTCAAATTTGCATCCTGCAAGTCTGTAAATAAGACTAATGTTTGTAAATTGATAAGGTTATAGTAAATTTATATGCTATGAAAGTGGGGTTTCGAGACAAGCTGACCGATTTAAATGTTAATGACAAATCTTTACATTTTGACTGATTAATGCATTAACAAGCCTTTCTTGGCCAAATTGTTCAATCGATAACCGATATTATTTAATCAGTAACGATCTAGAATAAATATCGATTCAGTTCTTTGTTTTTTCTTCTTTCATTTTAAATAAATGTCACATCGACAATCGGGGTCAATTAGCGACTTTCAAACATTAACTATGAATGAAGACAAGGGGTTTACACCTGTATATAGTGACCGACCAATCGTACGCTAAGGATGGATAGCTTCCTGATACTAGAAATTTAGAAATGTGTGGAATTCGAACTCACAGTGGTTTGGGACCAGCGACTTCTAGTCATTAGTAGTCAGCGACTATACACTCGCAGTGGCCCCTCTTAAGGATTACAGACCCTAATACAAACATTCATTTCTAACCATCAAACTCTTGTTTATTTGCATTGAATAATTATGTAGAAGGAATCATTTAAATAAATCATTCACTAAGAGCTTTTTCTGAATTCTGTAATTTTGGAATTTGTAAACATGAAGTTGAAAATGTTATATAATCATAGAAAAGAGAGAGTACCAGATAGTAATATTACCTCCCTTTGTTAAATAAAGTCAAATATAACTGACCCGGGTCCATCATTTCAAAATTATGTACGGTTGAAAGGTAATATAGATATTTGATCAATTATGTTTGAATATCTATAATCACAATTTATAAGGATCAAGTACCTCTTATTTTTGTTCATAGTCATTAAAAGTTTGCATTTATTTAGTGTCCGTTATCTGTAAGGTCGTTCGCGACCGTTAAAGTTCACTGGTCATAACTTACCTATACACCGGCTAAAATATCGTTTTTCGCGACCCCGATACAATTTTGATGTTATCACACAAAGGCAGAACTCACTCGAAGTAGCAAACATTGTTTAAGCATTATAACACAAAAGCACTTTGTGTACCTCGCAGATCTGATAAAGAATTCAATTATTGTAAAAAATCCACAAACCATTCGCATTAGATCATATCAGATTATCTAATCTTACACTAAAGCGCCGGTTACTTGAATTTTAATTCATTAAGTCTTTATTTTTGTGTCATATTTACTTAAGCACGTCACCTAATGATATACATTGTTTTTAGCAATCTTAGTTACAAATCACGTGAATGAGGAGTACATTATGTACTAAAAGCTTGATAACCGGAAATATTTGCATATTTGTTAGCTTATTTGCATAAACGGTCTGCCGAACAAATTCTCTAATCAGATATAACTTCTTATTCGAGACCCGAGCCCCGATGTGTTAATTCGTTTTCATATTCTATAATAGCCATAAATAGTGCTTAAAAGTAAGCAATTTTCCTCATATAAAACCATAGTTTTACGTAATCTTCTCTTTTGTTTGTTTATTGTTTAACGGCCCATTGGACGGTTATGGTCATTTCAGAGCCGCACCAGAGAGAGAGAGAGAGAGCGCGCGGGAGAGAGAGAGAGAGAGAGAGAGAGGAGAGAGAGAGAGAGAGAGGAGAGAGAGAGAGAGAGAGGAGAGAGAGAGAGAGGAGAGAGAGAGAGTGGGAGAGAGAGAGAGAGAGAGGAGAGAGAGAGAGAGAGCGGGAGAGAGCGGGAGAGAGAGGAGAGAGAGAGAGAGCGGGAGA
The DNA here is from genome assembly GCA_964023205.1 of Lutraria lutraria. NCBI lineage: Eukaryota > Metazoa > Mollusca > Bivalvia > Venerida > Mactridae > Lutraria > Lutraria lutraria. Next base: position 30,206,910 of record OZ026840.1, on the reverse strand, counting down.
GAGAGGGGGGGGGAGAGGAAGAGAGAGAGAGGGAGAGAGAGAGGGAGAAAGAGAGAGAGCGGGAGAGATAGGTGAGAGATAGAGAGAGAGAGATCGTCGAGCGCGTAACCACTTAAAACACCGAGCACTTGATTTATTATCGGAGCCAAAATTTACGACCATATAACATTGCTCGTATAATACATCATTAAGTTTTGACATTCTGTGGTAATAAGCTGATGCATGAATAGCAGCATAAAACTATATATATATATACCTTCCCATTTTTACGCCACAATAAAAAAAAAAAAAAAAAAATTTAACCAGCTGAATTAATCTATGTTTATCACCAGCTGTGTAAGAACGATATAAGTTTGTTTGTTTCTTTGTTTGTTTCTTTGTTTCATCGGGTTTTACGCCATCTTCAACATTATTTCAGTCATATCGTGGCGGGCTGTTATCCTAACCAGCTTTCCTGGTCTTCATTTAAGCCTTAACCAGTACATGTACTAACAACATTGTATCCGCAAGCTTCTGTCAAGCTATCCCACATAAATAGAGGTGGAGGACAATTCAACATAGAATTAAATATATTCAGTCAAATTTGTCACGGACGTTGTGAGCCTCACCAGGGGATCGAACTCTCAACCTCTCGATCATCAGATAAACGCTCTAACCACTGAGTTAGCCGGGCGGCAAACGATATCAGTTTGGTCAGGCAGGCAGAAAAACGGACGGACGGACTTAATAACGATAGGATACTTAAGTGGCTTTCCCATGTTAAAATTTGTTAAAATTTAGCAACATAAACTCGATTTTAGCCACATAAATCCACTTATGGACATTTTTTTAAGTGACTCCGGTTGAACAAAGAGTCTAACCCTAACCCTAGAGTCACCCAAACCCAATTTGTTTGTACGGACGGACGGTGTGGGTGGTCGGTCGGTCGGACGGACGGACTGGAAGTACATACAAAACAGTATCAGGATAAGGAAGTGTTCTTAGAAAAAAGTAATTTCGCAATATAAAGTTATGACCTTGAACTTGTCAGCTGGTAGTACTTGGGATTGTAATTGAGAGATTCCGGGCAATGCGCAGAAGTATAAAATAACAATATACAAGCATCTTGAGTTTCACATTTTTTTCACCGTCACTTAAAGTATATTATAAAATAACAAAATTATGCTTATTGGTTTATTTGATATCATTACGCAATTATTAATTTTTTTATGCAAAATCAGACTATTCACTCTTAATTTAAAGGAGCCTCCATGGTCGAGTGGTAATGGCTTATGACTAGTAAACATCAGACTCACACCGCAGTATGATAGATAAAGTTCGAATCTCATCCGGGACCATGTAAGTTCATATACTGTTGAATCATTAAGTTTCGTTGGGGATTTAATTTCTTGGAGTTCGTGGGTCGGTTCATTCACGAAATAAAATCCCTACGAATTTAAATGCAGAGGTAAGGCTTTTTTCAAAAATCAAAATCCACGAACTTTTGTCCCCACGAAGGAGCCATTTTAGTAAAAACCAGCTCAACGAAAACAAATGAAAATACAGTCTCAGCTAGCTCACGGAATATCGGTGATGGTTCTACCAAGGTCTACCTGCGCCCGGGGTCTACACCGTTGAAGCTTGAAAGGTCGACACCACCAGACTGTCACCAGTGAAAAAAATGAAAATGACCCAGTAATTCCAACCCTTCATCCCTTAAACCAGGAGTACACGTAACAACAGAACGAAATTGGCGAGCATGATATTCAATGCATGTACATTATTTATGACATTTAAATGTTAAATGGGAAGAAAATGATGTCCTTAAATCAGTTAAATGTCATGTTAAAACAGGGAAAGGATCGTAATATGTGATTCTTTCGTGTATAATAATATGTATAGATTACGGTTCGTATGATATACTTCGTTTAACATTTGTCGTCAGCATGTGTTTAGCAAGATGAACACGACGGTCCTATAACTGTTGACCTGAAAAAAGACTGTGGCTACTTTTACTGTAACATTTACTGCCTAACCAAAAACTAAAATAATTTTAGAAGAAAATAGGACAGTTTTAAAAATCAACACATTGATTTTTGGAAACAAAGATTTTCAATTAATTCTAACCCAGAATAAGTTTTTTACAGACTTTCCTTTTAGTGTTGAATGGAATTTTTTTGGGGGACGAATTTGAAAGGCAATCACCCAAGAATCATTCGCGAAAAGTTTTGTTGCAATTTGCGAAGTGATAAGCTTAATAAATTACAATTTGACGCCACCACAACACGCTCAGGTGAGCTAAAAACTCACTTTGTCGCACATTATTATGCATTCCACGAATGCGTATAGAATTGAGAAAATATAAATATAGCAACGTTAACATTTCTTTGTATTGGGAAAATTACCACATCATCACACTCTTAAAGTGGTGTTTTCAAAGAATATACGATATTATATCGTTAACATTATGCAATCCGATTTTCTGTATCATTTCATGTCTAAATAACGACTTAATTGTTGTATATTTATAACAACCCACTCGATTTAGCAAGATTGCAACATCTTGAAATAGAATAATCACCGGTATAAGATATAGACAAGATTCAAACTACATAGTACATAGAATTATAATGTTTTTCAAGGAATATTTTTTATTAATTATAGTAGAATATTTCTATCTTGCCGTGAAGTTAGTTAGTTAGATAATGATGAATCTCTTAATTCTTATGCGGTGCGGTGCAATGCGGTGCGGTGTGATGCGGTGCGGTGCGATGTAATGCGGTGCGTTGCGGTATAGAACAGTCCAGTATAGTGAAGAACGGATGAAAAATCTCTTGTTAAAACAAGCACGACCTGACACTTGACTTGGACTTATTTACCTAAGATTGTATCGATTCAGATTTAAGAAACTATTAGAAATTGTTTCTACATCAAAAGATTATTGCTTGAAATATTGGTAGTGTTCAACAGAGTTTATAGAATCGATACGGTCGGTTATTGACTTAAAATGACCCTGAAAACGAATTTATACAAATATGCAAGTACGGAGCTTGATATTAAGAAATATACGCTAATCGGCGATTAAACAAGGTTTTAATTCAGTCTTGTACAGTGAGTTTTGTCTAATTGAAAGTCAAGCTTTAGTATATGAAAGTGAGCTTCATATCAAAATATGTCGTGTTTGGGGAATAATGAATAGTTGACTGTATCTGATTCTCCATTATATCAGATATCTCTTTAACCGTACTTTACTGTACTTCATTGCATAGGTTCTTCAATATGTCAGAGGTTACCATTACCTCGATTTACTATACATTTATAATCATGTGAAGCCACGTATCTCTTAAATAGCTGATAAAATATTATATAATAGATCCCGTGTGAACTTTCACAGGTCGTATTTATGTCACGCTTGAACATATATCTGTTAAAAGTGCTTGTGACAAATTTTGGCGATGGCCAGGCTGTAAATAAGTCAATATTTGTTTGTTTTAATTTGATCATTTTTATGATACCATTCATTTTACAGAAACATTGAAGTCTTGGCATATTTAGCCATTCTAGCTTTTGATATTTAATAGATTTATCCCGTTTGATTAATGGGCATTTTATAAGCGGAAATGACCGACTGCGACCGGGATTCGGGCCCGTATCGCTGGGTAACAAGACCAGTGCACTAAACATTGGACCACGACAGCGGCTCTAAGTTTAAGATTTGGCATTTAATATATCTCAGGTATTTTCATCATAAAATTATTTTTTTTTTCAAATAGTTTTAACTCAAGTGTATGATGCGGTGTCCACTCGGAACACCTCGATAACTTCCGTCCCAAAGGAACGGAAAAGTCCGAGGTTTTCTGTCCTGAAGGAACGGAATAGTCCGAGGTTTTACGAATGATGCCGACAGAAGAATCACAAATAATAATAAGATTATACGCATACGGACTCAACGCTTAATTTGATCAAAATAACGATAATTTCACAGGTAACTGTATCATGAATAGATTACAAAAATATGAAAAAAAAAAAAAAAATAATATTTATTAATATGTTGTACGTATGAATATAAAGAGATGCCGGCAAGATATGGCGTTGAATTTAATAACATTATAGAGCCGACTAAAAGGCACATTACCTTTTTGAATTCAGTAAAATAGGACAAACAATAAAATGATGATGAAATATAAGAAATGTATTTACATTTATTTGCTTTCAAACAATATTTTATTAATGCTTTTCAGCCACATCTCGTAAAAATGTTGTCAGATGCTTTTCTTATTTTTATAGCCCTTTTTGGATTGTAGTGTTACACTAAGGCCAAGAAACATTTGGAGGGGAGAAATAGCATACAAAAATATGTACGCACTCGTGGAATATAATAACACCAACACGCTTTGACCCTTTAAACCAGTCAAATGGCTTGGTCCCAGAGCCGACCGGTTTAGCGGCTTTCTACTGAGCAGCACTGCAGTATATATTTATTTTTATTTAATTAAGTCTAACTTACATGGATACATGGAAGCCACGTCAGAAGCGGGTTCTGGATTTTTTGCTTTTGCTGAATCACCATATTCTCCGAAAACTCCAAACAGAATAATAAAAATAACTTGAATTACAATCGCAATAACGCTGAACTTTACACGCCTCACATTCATTTTTCCGTGTTGCAAAAGTCACGTAAAATTATCCACAAATCAGAAGAAAGGTCAATGTATATATTCCTAAACCTTTGTTTGCAAAACTCAAAAACTACTGCCCAATGTCGCTCTGAAGAGAAAATACTAATCCGCGACTCTGTTCTGTTCTTTCCTCTACCGCCAATTATTTAAATCTGATCACGCAAAGATGTTTACAAGAGCAGTCTGACCGACTGTGGAGCGTTCTTACTATTTAAAGAAATACACTGAACGCCAAAAGAAAGTTAACACTACTTCAACGAGAATCATTGAACATAATATTTTATTAGAATGACAAAGTCCTTTGCACACGTAAAGGCAGCTTTATTTTCAATACTTCAGCAAATTTAAATCATCATTTAAACAGAAATATTATGTTAAAACTTAAAAGTGAAGTTTACTTATTTCTCTCCAAATTTAGAATGTCAAGTCAAAATCTAGCGTGTCCACCTTACGCTGCAATGCACTGAACACAGCGTTGGCGTATGGAGCAAATAGCACAATGTTACCGTTGTTGCGGAATATCGTTCCATTTTTGATTCAGCATTTGTTGAAGTTGTGCGACGTTCTAAGATGGTGGCTCTCAACTCCACACAACACTACCCAAGTGACACCAGATGTTCTCAATAGGATTGAGGTCTGGGGAATAGGATGGCCAAGTCATCACTTCAATGTGTGCTCTTAGAAGAGTGTCACTTACTTGATTAGCAGTATGCGGTCGTGTATCGTTCACCTGTTGTAAAGTTCCACCAGGTAAATGACGTCGCATGAAATGAACAATCACAGGACGAACCCTTGATTTAGATAGCCCCGTGCATTGATATTTCCTCTTAGAATGTATCAAAACTGCTTTTTGTAATTCACTTAAACCACCCAACTTATGCACAGTACCCCAGTCCCACCTATCAAGTTCACGAATACAACACTACGCGTACATCTGACTTCAACGTCTCCATACACGTTTGCGTCCGTCTGCTCCACAGACGTTGAATTTTCACTAGTCGGTGAATAAATTACTCCCCACTGTTTAGCTTACGAGTTTTTTTAGCTCGATTAATGTACATGCTTGGTCCTTTTTATGTTTTTTTTATTAAAGTACAACGTTTTATGCTAGTTTTTTGTGTTTTACAAAAATGACGTCACTTCGCTTTCTTCGAGAAAGACGTCTATATCATGTAAAACGAGAGTTTTGACAACAACAATTATCGAAATGACATAAAATATGAACTGCCAATAGTTTTAAGGCAAACACAATTGTGTACAAAATCTTATTGAATTCAAACATGCGGTTCAAAATTTACTGTGAAAACAAATGTGTAAACTTTCTTTTGGCTTTCAGTGTATTTTCTTTATGAAGTTTAAAAACATTTAAACACTATTTCGCTTTAGTTGTATACTGCGGATTAGCGATGCGATTAAATTACATTTACTTCCATTCTCCATTCGTGCATGTGGTTAGTGTATCATTGTATCGTATCAAATGCGATCATGACCAAGATATTCGACTGCTTAGGCCAACTGAAAAATAATAATCGCGTTATTTAACAATGGCTTGTGAAATAAGTAATGCTTATCTGCTATTTAACGGCCGATTCGACGGCTATGGTCATTTCGGGGTCGCACCAGACGGAGGAGAGATAAGATACAGGAGAACCGGTCATTTATATATCTACTCTTATTGCGATCAGTTTGTTGGCCGGTGTAAAGTACAGATACACTACTCATCCATTTCCTGTGATGTTTTTAACACAGTATGTGACTCGGTACTTGGGGATAGATACACTCAAAAAGAGTTCCTGAAATATTGAAGGGCGAAGCCGAGATTTGACCCTTCGACCTTTCGTTCAGTAGTCTAGAGCGTTACCACTCGACCACAGATTAGCCCATGGCTTGTTTCTGTCAGTGTTCACATACAGTACAGCCTCTGTAGAGCAACGCCCTGTGGGGTCTGCAAATATTGGCCGTTGTTTAGAGGTTGTTGCTCTACAGAGGTTTAATTTATAGTAAATATCAGCTAAGGGAAATTTTGAAGGTGTTGTTATAGAGAGATTGTTGCTCTACAGAGGTTAAATTTATAGTAAATATCAGCTTAGGGAAATATTGAAGGCATTGTTATAGAGAGGTTGTTGCTCTACAGAGGGCCGCTCTGGAGAGGTTGTACTGTATATTACTAGAAAAACATCTCAATTTCAATATAAAGACATTACTTTTTTCATTTTAAGGCTCCCAAGGTTGCTCTTAAAATGTTGCACAATATACATTTAACCTAGCTCTCTGAATAGCATTTCGCTCTTGAAAAAAGTACTATGGTGTTGTTAAAGAGAGGTTGTTGCTCTACAGAGGGCCGCTTTGGAGAAGTTGTACTGTATATACAGAGTAAGGATACGACATCATTATCATACTTGATTTTGTTACCTTGTTCAAATTGAATGGAGATTTCTACAAATTTTAAAGTTGGGAAATTAACAACCCAATATGCAAATGTGTGTTTCCTTTAATGATGATGGAATACAGTGGAGATCTGTAAAGTGTCCAGAAACTTATACAATAGTAATCCGTTAAAAAATCGATAAAGGAAAGAGATTACGAAGTCACTAAATTGTTTAAGCTGATAAATTATAGTAAATACTTGTGTTAGCGGCCATCTACGTTTAAAGACAACACTGGTATTAAAGGCACGTCATTTCTTGGAACAAAATGACCCCGAATAAAGTCTGTCCGTCAAAAAGGCCACATTTTGTCTTCTCTAATTTTTTGTTTGACTGTATTACTAAAACGTATGAAATCGTATAAAAATACCTATTTTAGGTAAAATGTAGTTTATAGTTTTAGATTATACGATTTCTATAGGCCATTCCAAAAAATGGTTTCTGTACCTGATTTGATTTCATGTACAAAATTAGCCCATCTGGAATCGAGGCATTTCTAATGGTATATCGACCCTTTATATCCAGATAGTGGCTTGATGTATCGGATTGTATCATACATGGACTAATTGTGTAAAAAGCCGAACAATGCCTTTATTCAGAGGTTTTCATGACAGGAGTTTGTTCACTAGTAAAAATTCGGTCAAAACATTATCCGACCATAAATATGAACCTATGAAAAATGAGACAGTTCGCCATTTGACCTCTTCGGTAGTTTATTTGACACTTATATCTCATTAACATACATGTTTAATCAATCAATCTTCGCATAATACTAGCTGGTAACTTATCTCTGTTCATTCATCATGCCTTCATGGTTAGGAATACCACTTTAAATAATACATGGTAAATACACGCATATTAATTTTCAAGTGAATGAAACCATGGATTACTGTAATAAATATATACAAGTTGTATACAGTGCAACCTCTCCAAAGCAACATCCTTTTGTAATAGCAAAATTATGTTGTTGTTATTGAGAGGTTGTTACTATAGAGAGGATAAATTAATAATTAAATCATATAGTTTTGAAAACTTTTGCTGTTGTTGAGGGGAAATTGTTGCTTAAAAGAGGTCCGAGCTAGAGAGGTTACACAGTAGTTAAAGTAAATCAATTTCCAAAAATATCTATATAATATTTCTTACCCTTTTCTTTAGTTATTATTCGAATACATTTTCTTTTGATCTTGTGTTTCACTCATTTCTTGTTACAATCACGTGACGGATTTGTTCTATTTGTGTATTATTTATGTAGTGTCATGCATTACCAAACAAAAACTGTAATGTCAACGTAATAAGATATTCTGTCTGTCTTTCAAGGATAAATCTACGACGGACGTCATGCTCTATTGTCGACTTATCCTTAATGCAGCCTATTAAAATATAAATTATTCAGTATGGTGCACGTGTACAAGCCCATTTTTACATAAAAATTATTGCAACAAGATACACAGAGTTGTGCATCTAAACATGCACACACATACATTATAAATCAGTGATGGATGTTTATGTATCATGAAGTTCAAAGTTTCGGAAATTCAAATACAGTACAACCTCTCCAGAGCAGCCCTCTATTGATCAACAACCTCCCTTCAACAACAGCATGATGTTTTCCCGTTGTACGATTTAAATATTATTTTAACCTCTCTAGAGCAACAACCTCGCAACAACAACATGATTTTTCTTCTCTCAAAGGGTGTTGATTTGGAGAGGTTGCACTGAACAGTCAAACCTAAGTTTGTGGTTATGAATGCTAACCTCGGACAAAATGCACCCTGTGTAGTTTAGCGACATATTCAAACTGTAATGGTGCAGGAAGTAAGACCCAAGAATTACACCCAGTTAGAACCGGTAACCTTCCGTAAGCTAGCTGGACAGTTTCCTCGTATGTCAATTTTGTCTGGTTCCCGGTTGGATTCGAACAGACAACGTCGAGAGTCTACGGATTACTGTTCGATCGAGTTTTACGCACCTTTTCAACAGTTAGAGTCTTATGAGGTGGACAGCTTAAATAAATTTCCAAAATATCTATCTTTTATCGCTTACTCTTTTCTTCAGTCATTGTTGGAATATTTTTTGTCGTTATGTTTATTCATTTTCCTATCATCACGTTACGGATCTGTACAATTTATGTAACATTAATTTTATTATTATTTTCAACAGACTAGCGAGGTCCCCAAAATACAATTTCTCCCGACCGATATTTAAGAAGAATATGATAGGTATACCACTTTTACAAATAGCTTAAACTACACAGAGTTTAAATTTAATGAGATATGTTATTTTGTCCGCTGTTGTTATAGAAACCGTTCTTTCATTTGAAATTAGTCTCACACTGTTAACTATTACCCTTGCTTTGTCCATGACGGTATGAATGATTTGAAACATTTTGCAATTCACTTGATACATATTTAGTGGTACAATGTACTGTCATTATATTTAACGGCACACACAGTGCAACCTCTCTACAGCAACACACTTTGGGAAAAGAAAAATTATACTGATGTTGATAATTATATTGTTGCTCTAGAGAGGTTAAATTAATAATGTATGGCGGCCCTCTCTTGAGCAACAACCTTCCTTCAGCAACAACATATTTTCGCTACTGCCAGAGGTTGTTGTTTGGAGATGTTAAATCATACAGTGGAAAAATCATACTGATGTTAAAACGAGGTTGTTGTTCAACAGAGGGTCACTCATGGGAGGCTGCACTGTAGTTATTTATCACCTCTTATTGATATCGTTGACTGTAAACTATTATTTTAAACGTAAATATATTAATCACCATTCTTCGTTTCTCTGAAAAAAAATCTATCGGCGTGGTAACGCACTGGTCTACAAACGAATGACCATGGACTTTAATCTCGACTCCGCTTTTCGAATTTCTCAAGGATGCTTTTTCAGTGCCCCAATCCCAACTGCCGAGCATGGTACTGTGTTAATGAAATCACAGGAAACGGGTGATGCATGTACCGGGTATATTTCTGCTTGTCATATCATTACTCACAGTTGGGAGATTTTATAACAACAGAGGCTCAGTATAGTTGTAGAATATTTCATCCATAACTGGACATTGATGGTTAATAACAAAAACATCTTTCAGTTGTGCAGCATTAATTTCAAATTCATACAAACGCATTTTATAAAGTTTGCTGATATCATTTGCTTCACTTAATTCATATTGTCAAGGATACAATTGCATGTTTACTGGTAGTTTCAAAATTGCTTATACCTGTATCATACTCTATTCAACAAACTGCACAAAATAATAAATAAATTATAATTGATGATATACTAAAATCACAATGAAATTCTTGCATGCATGTGCTTCCAGTTGGAACAAACTTTATCACAAGGTAATAAAGATTTTAGATTATACTGTTGTCTTTGGATTTCATGTTCATATCAAACATTAATACAGCAAAACAGTGCCTGAATATATTAATTTTGCACCCAAATTCATGGAAAGCAATGTTTATCTATCTAAATGTTTATCACATCAAAATCAAATTAGGCACTGGTATCTGTCTTTACTAATGTCACCAAAATTGTTTCATGGAGTCCTCAAAAGAATCTGTGAATACAAAGTACATCATTTCAATTCATAGCAAGTCTTCATAGTCGATAAACTCAGAAACTGATGCTGAATTATTCACGAAGAAGCAAAAACGACATAAATAACGAACTATATTAAATGGTATATGGTTTAATGATATTTTAGTTCACATTGCACTGTCCTTGTATGACAATTAACTTGAACCAATGTCTATCCGAAAATCGTACAATATCCCGCAAATAGTCACATAACACGTACTTGTTGATTGTTCTATCATAAAGTCCAGTGAAAATCATCTTGGATCACTAGCAATTAATTTCAAGTTAAGCATTCTGCTGGATCTTTGCTTAATATCTTGTGATGGTAAAATTTAATGTATCTTTTCACAATATTTGTAAGTGAAATTGACACGTTATTTTGACAACTGCTCCGCCCTCTTAAGATCAAGTCAAAATAACGACAGAAAAGTGTTTAAAAGTTCATAATCCAAGAAATTAACTTTATTCTTCATAGATATGGACAAATAATGAGTTCGACGTAGCATCCATTTTCGTTTTATCTTTTATCTAAGAAGATTTCTTGAAGTTAAGACACCTCGTACCTTGACTAAACTTTTAAGATAAAAATCGTCGATCTAAGAATTTTTCTAAGATTTTTTTCACTCTTAGACAAAAGTAAAGACAAATCTTACAATGTTAGCAAAACTTGGTGAAAACTAAGATAATTTCGGTATTCTTAGATGATTTTTCATCTTAGTTGGTTTGTGAATACGGGCCCAGGTTAAAAAGTAGAACTGTAAACATGCTACAATCACAGGTAACTGTATCATGAATAGATAATAAAAATTAAAAAAAAAAAATTAAAAAAAAATATTTAGTAATATATTAACAAGGTATATTTCAACGAAAATCCTCTGGACGATCACTGAGGTGACTTTTGTTTTTCAATTTCATCAAGGATTCCGGTGAATTCATGCAAATGAATATACTTTTTACGGCCGTAATTGAACAAAAACATATTCCTGCATTGAAAGCTTTATTTATTTACATTATTTTACCTTCATAACATGTAATTCAACGTTTAAATTCCGATTTTATCTAAATATCAACGTAAAAACTTCATTCTGTCGATGACTCTAGAGAAATCCCAGTGTATTTTGTAACGTTCGTTTTCATTAGCCGGGAACCAAATACGTCATTTCACCTGGGAAAACCCCTTTGAAATCGGCCAATGAAAATCGTTGTCACAAACTGGATAGCACGCGCGTCATATGAACCAAAATGGAGTCTATCGGGGATAAAAATTAAAGCCGAAAGTTTGTTTATTGCTTAAACATTCACATGTAACGAATTTACAAATTGTCATGGGGGTAAATGTGTTCCAACATTTGTGTTTTCTAAGTGTAGCTGTTCATTATGTTTGTACACAACGGTTAAGACTAAATATCGTCTATTTTATGTAAATTTAGTGGATGTCAAAATCACCTCAGTGATCGTCCCGAAGCATTGATTTACATTTTGTGGCATAACTCGTAAACTAGGCGACGGATTTCTCTGGGATTTTGCATGAATGTTGTTTTAACGATATGTTTTATGAATATAATCGATCACTGGAAATATCTTTAGCCAAAATTTTTTTTTGATGCTTTAAAAATCTTGGGATTTTTGTTGTAATATACCTTGTTAATATATTACTAAATATTTTTTTTTAATTTTTTTTTTTTTAATTTTTTATTATCTATTCATGATACAGTTACCTGTGGCTACAATTATATTACAAAGTATACCATATGATAGATCTTGCAAGTCAGTGTGTCTGTAACTTTGCAACTTATTACAAGTCACTCACAGTTTTCAGTTAACTTCTAACCCTCCGGAATATTTACTACCATTACATATCAATTTACAAACAGCTATTATTGTCTTTGGCTGATGACATTCTAGGAACTATTTTATGAATAAGTAGTTGCCAGTTAATTCCTTTTGAAAATATGTTTATTTTTTTGGATCTATGTGCAATCCTTAATTTATTTCACTTTATTTAAAAGTGAAACAATTTCACAATACTTTTGTGTACAAAATTTGACTTAAGATATTACATCCTATGTTAAATTGTCCCCTACCTCTGAATAATGTGGGGTAGCTTGGCAGAAGCTTACCGATAGAATGTGGTTAGTACTGCAGAAGCTTACAGATAGAATGTGGTTAGTACTGCAGAAGCTTACAGATAGAATGTGGTTAGTACTGCAGAAGCTTACAGATAGAATGTGGTTAGTACTGCAGAAGCTTACAGATAGTATGTGGTTAGTACTGCAGAAGCTTACAGATATAATGTGGTTAGTACTACAGAAGCTTACAGATAGAATGTGGTTAGTACTGCAGAAGCTTACAGATAGAATGTGGTTAGTACTGCAGAAGCTTACAGATAGAATGTGGTTAGTACTACAGAAGCTTACAGATAGAATGTGGTTAGTACTACAGAAGCTTACAGATAGAATGTGGTTAGTACTGCAGAAGCTTACAGATAGAATGTGGTTAGTACTGCAGAAGCTTACAGATAGAATGTGGTTAGTACTGCAGAAGCTTACAGATAGAATGTGGTTAGTACTACAGAAGCTTACAGATATAATGTGGTTAGTACTGCAGAAGCTTACAGATAGAATGTGGTTAGTACTGCAGAAGCTTACAGATAGAATGTGGTTAGTACTGCAGAAGCTTACAGATATAATGTGGTTAGTACTGCAGAAGCTTACAGATAGAATGTGGTTAGTACTGGTTAAGGCCTAAATGAAGTCAGGATTACTGCCTGCCACGGTATGACTGAAATAATGTTGAAAATGGCGTTAAGCCCAATGAAACAAACAAACAAAGAAATCTTAAAATCATAATTAAATATAGCTATTAATGTCTCAAAATCGCTACTTGCTTTGTATATATTTACTCCTAAAATAGAACTATATTATTATGTATACATTGTACTAATATAAAAAAGGAACATTTGGAAATACAACAGATTGGTATGAAACCTCTTGGATATTATAACATGGCCTGGTACCCATCCTACACCTTGTGCATGTATTTTAGTATATATGGTTAATACCTTGTTGTTGGAACTTGGTTTTGATAAAATCAAGTTCCTTTGTAAATTGTAATCATACATGTATATTATATAATATTATTGTACTCACTGTGGTTGAGTACATTTACCATTGGTACTTTGTGTATGTAAATGGTAGCGTACATGGGTATATATATATATATATATATCACCCCTAGGATACTATATAATTGTAGGGTAATTACCCAACTCCTTGCACATGTATAAAGTATGTGGTTGGATACCTGCGAAAAAATGAAATACATACACTAGTATCAAAACTTATCAGTTTTAGAATAACACAGAACTAATATGCATTAAAGAACTTCTACATTTATACACTGTTTTAGGTTTTTTATTACAAGTTTAATTTCAAATACAAGGGCTGATTCAGAAATTTGTATGTAATTGCTAAAAATTGTGTTAAATGATATAAAACAAACGTCTGACAGGTATTAGATCCCTGTGTGGATTGAGTACAGCCATTGTGCTAAAATCTCAACTTCGTTTTTTTTGTGAAGCTTGTACATTATAAAAAAGTAAAGATATACCTGTCTTGTGAGTAATGGCTATCCTTTAAAGAATGTCAGTAATTATTAAAGAAAAAAATACCTCTTAATATGGGTCACCTGTCAATAAAGGTCATATTTTTTACTTTCCCAAGGGTGGACTTTATTCGCAGGTTTGTCTGTTCAATTACAGAACACGGAAGTGATTCATATCTTATTTTTATTTTTAAGAATTAGATATTGCATTATTAAATATGAATGGAAACCAAACTCAAAGATACCTGTTTTGAAATTCCACACAACATGATTGATATCCTGGCTGATGAAGTTTGTTGATCATTTCTGCTGTTGATAGTTTTGCGTTGTTATAAGGTTTGTTGTTGTTGCTGCTGCTGCTGATGCTGCTGCTGATGATGATGATGTTTGTAGGCTATTTCTTATGAGAAAGTATGAAATTAATTTTTTGAATGCATATGATTTAATTTTGTCTGCTGCTGATGTTGAGTTGGTGTTGTATTTTTGTTATTATGGTTCTTGCTGCTGTAGATTACAATGATGAGAATTTGTGTTTTTGCATAAAATCAGTTTTAATTGCTGTTACTGGAGTTTGTTCTGTTTTTACTTTGGTTTTAATTTTGCTGATGTTGCTGCTGTTGTTGTAGCCTCTGATTGTCAAGTTCATTCAGGCCTTTTACACTGCTGAAGATTGTTTAAGAACGCTGCTGTTGTTGCTGATGGACCACAGGTGTTGTTGTTGTTGCTAATGATGATTAAGTTCATCATTTGGGATTACGCTGCTTATATGTATAATATATGTTGTGTATATTCCTCTTTGCTCACTGCTACTGTTATCATTGTGATAGTTGCTTTGTTATTGCTACTGTTGCTGACGTTGATGATTAATATGAAATGTTTGTTATTTGCTGTTGAGCTATATATAGACTGACTGCTGTTGATTCATTGTTTATTCCAGAATGTTTAATAATTGTTGCTGCTCATGATGATGATGATGAGATTAGACTTGATATTCAGAGTTGCAGCTTTTTATGTTAAAACCTCATGAGTACTGCCTTGATTGAAGGTTGAGTCAGTGTCTTCAACTTTCCACATGTACCAGGGCCATTTTAAAAGTTCTGATTATGAGCATTTAACTCAGCTTATACGAATTTAATAAAACACATGTATGGGGAAGCGAAGAAAATTATTTGGAAGCCAATGGATTTCATACTTTGCAACATCCACCATGCAGTCCAGAGTTGGCACTTGGTGATTTCTGGCTGGACCCGTACATCAATCAGTGCCTTAGAGGGCAGATGTTAGAGACCCGTACAGCTATTGGAAGTGCCTTATTTCAGTGCACCGTGCAGCACTATACCCAAAATCAGACCATAAAAAGGCATTTTCTGATTGGATCAAATGTTTGAAAAAGGGTATACAGGTAAAGGGGGAGTACTTAGAAGGACTGAAATAGACCATTTTGAGTAGGTTTTACTAGCCCGCACCCATTATCAGAACTTTCAGAATGGCACTTGTATGAGAATTTTTAAAAGTAATTGTGGTATTTGTGGAAAATACATTTGCATTTACTCTTCTTCTAGTAAGATTTATATTTCTATCAAATTTACACTGAAGGACACGGAAATGCTAATATCTGGACTTATTTCTATGTTGTGTTGTTTGAAAGGATCCTTGTAAAACTCATGATTTTTATTACAGGGAACTTTTATTATTATCAGTAAATTAACAGTTTCTTAAATGTAATGTTTTGTGACATCCTGATGTAACTAAACGCAAGTGATATTATTGAATAAATATCTTTGATTGTATGTTTGCTTGTTGTCAATGTGTTCACAGGATTGTATTGTATCTAGATAATAGTATCCTATACCTAACAAAATTGCTTTGTTACCACCTATTTTTTTCAGTACTATAACTTGTCATAAGTGCCTTTGTGATCATTGATATTACATTAATACATAGATAAAATTCTGCCTCCTTTCAAATTCACTCTATTTTGATATCTGTGAAAGAAGGAACTTAAATGAAAACCCGAAGATAAGAACACTTTGTAAAAAATAATATAAAAATAGTATAGGTGGTAACATATCAAAAGTGTTAAGTTTGCACATAACTAATCATTACTCCAACACAAGGCATCATTTCACTTGTACATTATATTACTGTCAAGAAAATACAAACAAAATACATAATTTACATAACATTTATTCATAATAATGAAACATAATTGACATTTATGTAAAGTCTTAAGAAAAAGTCTAATGTGCAAACTGAATCGCCCAGGAAAAACCAGAGATCAAAACCCTATTGAGGAAAAAAAGCTGGAAACCTGTACCCCATGTCAAATTTCAGATTGCAGAGCATATGGGGCCACGCACTTTACAAATGCAAAATTGAAGTTCAACAGTATAATGATTGTACTAAAATCTACATACAACAACTGAAATTGTTTTATATATTAACATAGAAATACTTTATATAAATTGTCTAAAAAAACATGTGCATATAAAAAGTTTAAATGAACGCAAACAAACAATGATAATAACAGTAAAATTGACCAAACAAATAAGAGGTTTATCAAAAAATATTAACAACAAGCATAGAGCATTTAATAATTTGGGAAACAAATATAGAGAAATTTCCCAGTTAACAAAAATAGCTAAGAAAAAACAAACAACTTCAGTTCTTTTTAAAGTTAATCAATATACGTTTAAATAAGTGTACTTTAAGTAATCAGGAAAAAATCTAAATTGACTTCTTAAAAAGAAAGCTATCAAAAAATCAACAATCTAAGTTTTTAAAGTTACTGAATATACATTAACTTAAATAAGGTACTAAATGCCATTTTGAATGATGAGGTGTTGGTTAAACACCAATGCCCCCTAAAGGGCAAATGGATAGTTGACCTTTGACCTATTCATAGACTTTAATTATGAATAGGGGTCATCTATCTATATGTGACAAACCATCAAACCAAGTGAAAACCTAAGGGGCCAACACAGTCGAATTGGCCGGACAAGGTTTGATTACCCAACGAGCAATAAAAGACTGACATGTGCAAAGCAATATACCCCCATTTCTTTAAAAGGGGGGGCATAACTAGAACTGTAAAAAATTCAAAAATATAAATAATGTCAATTCAAGACATTTTACCTAATAGAAATAACTGCTAGCATATAAGACTGAAGTTTTGTGAAAATATCTACCGGTATGTAGTCCTCTTCTTAGCTATAAAGCATCCTTATTAATATGCTATCACCCAAAAAGGCAAATATTTCATGCCATACAATCAAACAATATGAAATTAATAGTCATATATAACATTGACACATGTATAATAATATAGAAAATTGTTCTATACATTGAATATAAGAAATGTTTCAATAAACACACAGAACAATTACAATACAGTACACAATACAGACAAGAGGGTTTTTTCTATGAAATATTAACAACAAGCATACAGCATATAGTAATTCGGGAAACAAATAATCAGAAAATTCTGAATTTACAACTACAAAATAAAGTTCAGAAAAAAACCTACATGTAATATTTTTTTTTTACAGTTAATCAACATGGGTTAAGTTTAAATAAGTATACTTTGTTAAGTAATCAGGAAACAAAATGTTAGAAAAATCCGAATTGACCTCTTAAAAATAAAGCTATCAAAAAATCAACAATCTAAGTTTTAAAGTTACTGGATATACATTAACTTAAATAAGGGTACTTAATGCCATTTTGAATGATGAGGTGTTGGTTAAACACCAATGCCCCCTAAAGGGCAAATGGATAGTTGACCTTTGACCTATTCATAGACTTTAATTATGAACAGGGGTCATCTATCTATATGTGACAAACCATCAAACCAAGTGAAAACCTAAGGGGCCAACACAGTCGAATTGGCCAGACAAGGTTTGATAACCCAACGAGCAATAAAACACTGACATGTGCAAAGCAATATACCCCCATTTCTTTAAAAGGGGGGCATAACCAGAACTGTAAAAAATTCAAAAATATAAATAATGTCAATTCAAGACATTTTACCTAATAGAAATAACTGCTGGCATATAAGACTGAAGTTTTGTGAAAATAGCTACCGGTATGTAGTCTTCTTTTTAGCTATAAAGCATCCTTATTAATATGCTACCACCCAAAAGGCAAATATTTCATGCTATACAATCAAACAATATGAAATTAATAGTCATATATAACATTGACACATGTATAATAATATAGAAAATTGTTCTATACATTGGACATACGAAAAGTTTCAATAAACACACATGAACAATGATTACAATACAGTAAACAATACAGACAAGATGTTGTTTTTTCTAAGAAATATTAACAACAAGCATACAGCATATAGTAATTCGGGAAACAAATATTCAGAAAATTCTGAATTTACAACTACAAAATAAAGTCCAAAAAAAAAACAATCTACATGTATTAATTTGTTTTAAAGTTAATCAATATGGGTTAGTTTACATAAATGTACTTTGTTAAGTAATCGGGAAACAAAACCTTAGAAAATTCCGAATTAAAAAAAAATCAACAATCTAAGTTTTAAAGTTACTGGATATACATTAACTTAAATAATGGTACTAAATGCCTTTTTGAATGATGAGGTGTTGGTTAAACACCAATGCCCCCTAAAGGGCAAATGGATAGTTGACCTTTGACCTATTCATAGACTTTAATTATGAATAGGGGTCATCTATCTATATGTGACAAACCATCAAACCAAGTGAAAACCTAAGGGGCCAACACAGTCGAATTGGCCAGACATGGTTTGATAACCCAACGAGCAATAAAACACTGACATGTGCAAAGCAATATACCCCCATTTCTTTAAAAGGGGGGCATAACTAGAACTGTAAAAAAATCAAAAATATAAATAATGTCAATTCAAGACATTTTACCTAATAGAAATAACTGCTAGCATATAAGACTGAAGTTTTGTGAAAATATCTACCAGTAGGTAGTCCTCTTCTTAGCTATAAAGCATCCTTATTAATATGCTATCACCCAAAAAGGCAAATATTTCATGCCATACAATCAAACAATATGAAATTAATAGTCATATATAACATTGACACATGTATAATAATATAGAAAATTGTTCTATACATTGAATATAAGAAATGTTTCAATAAACACACAGAACAATTACAATGCAGTACACAATACAGACAAGAGGGTTTTTTCTATGAAATATTAACAACAAGCATAGAGCATATATAGTAATTCGGGAAACAAATAATCAGAAAATTCTGAATTTACAACTACAAAATAAAGTTCAGAAAAAAAACCTACATGTAATAATTTTTTTTTACAGTTAATCAACATGGGTTAAGTTTAAATAAGTATACTTTGTTAAGTAATCAGGAAACAAAATGTTAGAAAATTCCGAATTGACCTCTTAAAAATAAAGCTATCAAAAAATCAACAATCTAAGTTTTAAAGTTACTGGATATACATTAACTTAAATAAGGGTACTAAATGCCATTTTGAATGATGAGGTGTTGGTTAAACACCGATGCCCCCTAAAGGGCAAATGGATAGTTGACCTTTGACCTATTGATAAACTTTAATTATGAATAGGGGTCATCTATCTATATGTGACAAACCATCAAACCAAGTGAAAACCTAAGGGGCCAACACAGTCGAATTGGCCGGACAAGGTTTGATTACCCAACGAGCAACAAAAGACTGACATGTGCAAAGCAATATACCACCATTTCTTCAAAAGGGGGGCATAACTAGAACTGTAAAGAAATACAAAAATATAAATAATTTCAAATCAAGACATTTTACCTAATAGAAATAACTGCTGGCATAACACTGAAGTTTTGTGAAAATAGCTACTGGTAGGTGGTCTTTTTCTTAGCTATAACGCATCCTTATTAATATGCTACCACCCAAAAAGGCAAATATTTGATGCTATACAATCAAACAATATGAAATTAATACTATTAGTCATATATAACATTGACGCATGTATAATAATATAGAAAATTGTTCTATACATTGTACATAAGAAATGTTTCAATAAACACACATGAACAATGATTACAATACAGTAGACAATACAGACAAGAGGGTTTTTTTCTAAGAAATATTAACAACAAGCATCGAGCATAATTATAGTAATTCGGGAAACAATTATTCGAAAATTTTGAATTTACAACTACAAAATAATGTTCAGAAAAAGAAACTTTTTTTAAAGTTTATTAATATATATGAGAAGTTTAAATAAGTGTACTTTAAGTAATCAGGAAACAAAAAAATAGAAAATTCCAAATTGACCTCTTAAAAATAAAGCAATAAAAAATCTACAATCCAAGTTTTTAAAGTTACTGGAAATACCTTGACTTAAATAAGGGTACTAAATGCCATTTTGAATGATGAGTGTTGGTAAAACGCCGATGCCCACGAAATGGCAAATAGATAGTTGACCTTTGACCCATTGATAGACTTTAATTATGAACAGGGGTCATCAGATAGATACCAGATTTATATAGCGCCTTTTTCATACTGTTCGTACGTTCAAAGGCACTTTACATAATTATGTTGCATCCTCTACCAGTGCAGATACAGCATGATCTGACCGACTGAGAGTAAGCCCCCAAGAGGGAGAGAAAGATATTAAGATACAGACATGTCCGGCGCGGGGTGCGCCTAGCTCTTATTTCGAATAGACAGCCTTATTCTGTAATGTGCCCGGTGTATAGCACCGATACTAAGCTTCCCGGCACCTTTAACCAGTACTTATACCACACGGTCAGATATAGCGGGAAATACTCTGAATAGAATTTCTGAAATCTCCATGGTCCGGCCGGGATTGAACCGGGACCTCTGGATTAACAGCTCAGCGCGTTACCACTGAGTTATCGCCGCTATATATATATATATGTGACAATCAATCAAACCAAGTGAAAAAATAAGGGGCCAACACAGTCGAATTGGCCGAACAAGGTTTGATTACCCAACGAGCAAAAGAACAAACTGACATGTGCAAAGCAATATACCCTCATTTGTTCAAAAGAGCATAACCATTATTTACGGAAAATACCAAGATCTTGCCATCAGACTGGGTCCATCTTTCCCCTCAAGATGCTGTTTAAATGAAGAACTTGACCTTGGTGTCAATTGATACCAAGGCCATTGTTTCCTTAACTCATTACTGGTTAGAAGCTAGGCAAGGATAACTGGTTAGCTGAATCAGCTGCCTTTAATAACTGAAACATTGCGTATAAATTTAAAAATTTGTAAATACAATAACACCTGAGTATGAAGGCAAATATATACGGACTGTTTTAGTATGCTGGTTTTAATTCATTATGCAGAAATCAAATTAGGCATGCAGGCCTGATGCAGAAACACCACTGTATAGTGCCCGATGGCGTTCGACATGTTGTAGCCTCGAGCCCTTAATCAAGTTTTTGCTGGACATAACACAATCATCCTACATGCACCAGTGTTCAGACAAACACAAAAATCAAACAAATGCACCAAGAGTCACTATCAGAACTTAGCCATACACAAAATGAACTAATTAGGAGATTACTTTACTTGTTTGCAAATTAGCTTTGATGTGATATAATGACAAAATTCTCAGTACTACTTAACTTAAACTTGATAAGAAGTGAAGTTCGACATGCATCTTCTGCATCCAAACCAATATAAAATGAAATATATCTTGAAAAGAAACATACAGTCTAACTAAACACAGAACTGCTGTTAGAATGTGATCAAAGGGGGATTAGAAAAGTGACACATCCAAATCGATTCCCAGCCTTTAAAGATAAATATTGATTTTACTCAACATGTTTCACAGGTCATCTTTCTTGAGAAGTGTCAGTTAGTACTGGTTAGAATACAGTCCAGGAAAACTGGTTAGCTGAATCCTACTCTCCAATTCAATTAGAAGAGGCATCTTTGTCCAGATCCAGAGGACAAGTTTATGTGAAGTAAATATATTCAACCATGCATTATGTATCATGATCAGCGTATCATCAAGTATGACACCATCTCAATCTTCCACACTTTCGGAATTACTGGTTCCACCTATCAATATTCATCCTTCGTGAAAGCGTCCACAAACAAACAACTAGTTTGACAAAGATTCCTTACTTTATTCCTGCAGATGACAACCGCATATACTGTACCGCTATATAACGATCATATCCAATCAAGCCTACTGGGTCATGAGTCATTGGACTGGTACGAGGGCCTTTCAACATTGACCGGGATATACAGGAAGACAATGAAACAAATATCCACTTGGTGTAAGGAACCTAATATGTAGTGAAAACCTATGGACAGCTGACTCTCAGACAAAACCTCAGGCAGACAGATCCGGACTGTGACTAATGCAATTGAATAATGACAAGCATGAAAAAATTGAAAATACATGAACACCTGAATATAAAGGTAAATATATACGACTGTTTTAGTATGCTGTTTACTTTTGCTTCTACATACAAATGTTGACTCTTAGTGCAACCTACTCTACAATCATATAAGTATAACACTGTGCAAATTCACTTAAATTTTAATTCATTATGCAGAAATCACAAATATTTTGTTTCCATTCAATTTCTGCATTATCAGACCAATTTTTTAAATTTTATAGCAGGAAGAAAATGCTATGCCAGTGCGCTAAAAGTTATCAGTTAAATATAGTCCAAATTAAATTAGGCATGCAGGCCTGATGCAGAAACACCACTTTATAGTGCCCGATGGCGTTCGACATGTTGTAGCCTCGAGCCTTTAATCAAGTTTTTGCTGGACATAACACAATCATCCTACATGCACCAGTGTTCAGACAAACACAAAAATCAAACAAATGCACCAAGAGTCACTATCAGAACTTAGCCATGCACAAAATTAACTGATTAGGAGATTACTTTACTTGTTTGCAATTTAGCTTTGATGTGATATAATGACAAAATTCTCAGTACTACTTAACTTAAACTTGATAAGAAGTGAAGTTCGACATGCATCTTCTGCATCCAAACCAATATAAAATGAAATATATCTTGAAAAGAAACATACAGTCTAACTAAACACATAGATATATGAATGAGAAAATGAGATAGAAATGTACTGATCTTTCTAGTGTGCTGGATATCAAGGGCATCCACATATCACCATCATCCCATTGTATCCACATCAGTTGACCTCGCAAAAGAGAAAACAGAACTGCTGTTAGAATGTGATCAAAGGGGGATTAGTAAAGTGACACATCCAAATCGATTCCCAGCCTTTAAAGATAAATATTGATTTTACTCAACATGTTTCACAGGTCATCTTTCTTGAGAAGTGTCAGTTAGTACTGGTTAGAATACAGTCCAGGAAAACTGGTTAGCTGAATCCTACTCTCCAATTCAATTAGAAGAGGCATCTTTGTCCAGATCCAGAGGACAAGTTTATGTGAAGTAAATATATTCAACCATGCATTATGTAACATGCTCAGCGTATCATCAAGTATGACACCATCTCAATCTTTCACACTTTCGGAATTACTGGTTCCACCTATCAATATTCATCCTTCGTGAAAGCGTCCACAAACAAACAACTAGTTTGACAAAGATTCCTTACTTTATTCCTGCAGATGACAACCGCATATACTGTACCGCTATATAACGATCATATCCAATCAAGCCTACTGGGTCATGAGTCATTGGACTGGTACGAGGGCCTTTCAACATTGACCGGGATATACAGGAAGACAATGAAACAAATATCCACTTGGTGTAAGGAACCTAATATGTAGTGAAAACCTATGGACAGCTGACTCTCAGACAAAACCTCAGGCAGACAGATCCGGACTGTGACTAATGCAATTGAATAATGACAAGCATGAAAAAATTGAAAATACATGAACACCTGAATATAAAGGTAAATATACACGACTGTTTTATTATGCTGTTTACTTTTGCTTCTACATACAAATGTTGACTCTTAGTGCAACCTACTCTACAATCATATAAGTATAACACTGTGCAAATTCACTTAAATTTTAGTTCATTATGCAGAAATCACAAATATTTTGTTTCCATTCAATTTCTGCATTATCAGACCAATTTTTTAAATTTTATAGCAGGAAGAAAATGCTATGCCAGTGCGCTAAAAATTATCAGTTAAATATAGTCCAAATTAAATTAGGCATGCAGGCCTGATGCAGAAACACCACTTTATAGTGCCCGATGGCGTTCGACATGTTGTAGCCTTGAGCCTTTAATCAAGTTTTTGCTGGACATAACACAATCATCCTACATGCACCAGTGTTCAGACAAACACAAAAATCAAACAAATGCACCAAGAGTCACTATCAGAACTTAGCCATGCACAAAATTAACTGATTAGGAGATTACTTTACTTGTTTGCAAATTAGCTTTGATGTGATATAATGACAAAATTCTCAGTACTACTTAACTTAAACTTGATAAGAAGTGAAGTTCGACATGCATCTTCTGCATCCAAACCAATATAAAATGAAATATATCTTGAAAAGAAACATACAGTCTAACTAAACACATAGATATATGAATGAGAAAATGAGATAGAAATGTACTGATCTTTCTAGTGTGCTGGATATCAAAGGCATCCACGTATCACCATCATCCCATTGTATCCACATCAGTTGACCTCGCAAAAGAGAAAACAGAACTGCTGTTAGAATGTGATCAAAAGGGGATTAGTAAAGTGACACATCCAAATCGATTCCCAGCCTTTAAAGATAAATATTGATTTTACTCAACATGTTTCACAGGTCATCTTTCTTGAGAAGTGTCAGTTAGTACTGGTTAGAATACAGTCCAGGAAAACTGGTTAGCTGAATCCTACTCTCCAATTCAATTAGAAGAGGCATCTTTGTCCAGATCCAGAGGACAAGTTTATGTGAAGTAAATATATTCAATCATGCATTATGTAACATGCTCAGCGTATCATCAAGTATGACACCATCTCAATATTTCACACATTCGGAATTACTGGTTCCACCTATCAATATTCATCCTTCGTGAAAGCGTCCACAAACAAACAACTAGTTTGACAAAGATTCCTTACTTTATTCCTGCAGATGACAACCGCATATACTGTACCGCTATATAACGATCATATCCAATCAAGCCTACTGGGTCATGAGTCATTGGACTGGTACGAGGGCCTTTCAACATTGACCGGGATATACAGGAAGACAATGAAACAAATATCCACTTGGTGTAAGGAACCTAATATGTAGTGAAAACCTATGGACAGCTGACTCTCAGACAACACCTCAGGCAGACATATCCGGACTGTGACTAATGCAATTGAATAATGACAAGCATGAAAAAATTGAAAATACATGAACACCTGAATATAAAGGTAAATATATACGACTGTTTTAGTATGCTGTTTACTTTTGCTTCTACATACAAATGTTGACTCTTAGTGCAACCTACTCTACAATCATATAAGTATAACACTGTGCAAATTCACTTAAATTTTAATTCATTATGCAGAAATCACAAATATTTTGTTTCCATTCAATTTCTGCATTATCAGACCAATTTTTTAAATTTTATAGCAGGAAGAAAATGCTATGCCAGTGCGCTAAAAGTTATCAGTTAAATATAGTCCAAATTAAATTAGGCATGCAGGCCTGATGCAGAAACACCACTTTATAGTGCCCGATGGCGTTCGACATGTTGTAGCCTCGAGCCTTTAATCAAGTTTTTGCTGGACATAACACAATCATCCTACATGCACCAGTGTTCAGACAAACACAAAAATCAAACAAATGCACCAAGAGTCACTATCAGAACTTAGCCATGCACAAAATTAACTGATTAGGAGATTACTTTACTTGTTTGCAATTTAGCTTTGATGTGATATAATGACAAAATTCTCAGTACTACTTAACTTAAACTTGATAAGAAGTGAAGTTCGACATGCATCTTCTGCATCCAAACCAATATAAAATGAAATATATCTTGAAAAGAAACATACAGTCTAACTAAACACATAGATATATGAATGAGAAAATGAGATAGAAATGTACTGATCTTTCTAGTGTGCTGGATATCAAGGGCATCCACATATCACCATCATCCCATTGTATCCACATCAGTTGACCTCGCAAAAGAGAAAACAGAACTGCTGTTAGAATGTGATCAAAGGGGGATTAGTAAAGTGACACATCCAAATCGATTCCCAGCCTTTAAAGATAAATATTGATTTTACTCAACATGTTTCACAGGTCATCTTTCTTGAGAAGTGTCAGTTAGTACTGGTTAGAATACAGTCCAGGAAAACTGGTTAGCTGAATCCTACTCTCCAATTCAATTAGAAGAGGCATCTTTGTCCAGATCCAGAGGACAAGTTTATGTGAAGTAAATATATTCAACCATGCATTATGTAACATGCTCAGCGTATCATCAAGTATGACACCATCTCAATCTTTCACACTTTCGGAATTACTGGTTCCACCTATCAATATTCATCCTTCGTGAAAGCGTCCACAAACAAACAACTAGTTTGACAAAGATTCCTTACTTTATTCCTGCAGATGACAACCGCATATACTGTACCGCTATATAACGATCATATCCAATCAAGCCTACTGGGTCATGAGTCATTGGACTGGTACGAGGGCCTTTCAACATTGACCGGGATATACAGGAAGACAATGAAACAAATATCCACTTGGTGTAAGGAACCTAATATGTAGTGAAAGCCTATGGACAGCTGACTCTCAGACAAAACCTCAGGCAGACAGATCCGGACTGTGACTAATGCAATTGAATAATGACAAGCATGAAAAAATTGAAAATACATGAACACCTGAATATAAAGGTAAATATACACGACTGTTTTAGTATGCTGTTTACTTTTGCTTCTACATACAAATGTTGACTCTTAGTGCAACCTACTCTACAATCATATAAGTATAACACTGTGCAAATTCACTTAAATTTTAGTTCATTATGCAGAAATCACAAATATTTTGTTTCCATTCAATTTCTGCATTATCAGACCAATTTTTTAAATTTTATAGCAGGAAGAAAATGCTATGCCAGTGCGCTAAAAATTATCAGTTAAATATAGTCCAAATTAAATTAGGCATGCAGGCCTGATGCAGAAACACCACTTTATAGTGCCCGATGGCGTTCGACATGTTGTAGCCTTGAGCCTTTAATCAAGTTTTTGCTGGACATAACACAATCATCCTACATGCACCAGTGTTCAGACAAACACAAAAATCAAACAAATGCACCAAGAGTCACTATCAGAACTTAGCCATGCACAAAATTAACTGATTAGGAGATTACTTTACTTGTTTGCAAATTAGCTTTGATGTGATATAATGACAAAATTCTCAGTACTACTTAACTTAAACTTGATAAGAAGTGAAGTTCGACATGCATCTTCTGCATCCAAACCAATATAAAATGAAATATATCTTGAAAAGAAACATACAGTCTAACTAAACACATAGATATATGAATGAGAAAATGAGATAGAAATGTACTGATCTTTCTAGTGTGCTGGATATCAAAGGCATCCACGTATCACCATCATCCCATTGTATCCACATCAGTTGACCTCGCAAAAGAGAAAACAGAACTGCTGTTAGAATGTGATCAAAAGGGGATTAGTAAAGTGACACATCCAAATCGATTCCCAGCCTTTAAAGATAAATATTGATTTTACTCAACATGTTTCACAGGTCATCTTTCTTGAGAAGTGTCAGTTAGTACTGGTTAGAATACAGTCCAGGAAAACTGGTTAGCTGAATCCTACTCTCCAATTCAATTAGAAGAGGCATCTTTGTCCAGATCCAGAGGACAAGTTTATGTGAAGTAAATATATTCAATCATGCATTATGTAACATGCTCAGCGTATCATCAAGTATGACACCATCTCAATCTTCCACACTTTCGGAATTACTGGTTCCACCTATCAATATTCATCCTTCGTGAAAGCGTCCACAAACAAACAACTAGTTTGACAAAGATTCCTTACTTTATTCCTGCAGATGACAACCGCATATACTGTACCGCTATATAACGATCATATCCAATCAAGCCTACTGGGTCATGAGTCATTGGACTGGTACGAGGGCCTTTCAACATTGACCGGGATATACAGGAAGACAATGAAACAAATATCCACTTGGTGTAAGGAACCTAATATGTAGTGAAAACCTATGGACAGCTGACTCTCAGACGAAACCTCAGGCAGACAGATCCGGACTGTGACTAATGCAATTGAATAATGACAAGCATGAAAAAATTGAAAATACATGAACACCTGAATATAAAGGTAAATATATACGACTGTTTTAGTATGCTGTTTACTTTTGCTTCTACATACAAATGTTGACTCTTAGTGCAACCTACTCTACAATCATAAGTATAACACTGTGCAAATTCACTTAAATTTTAATTCATTATGCAGAAATCACAAATATTTTGTTTCCATTCAATTTCTGCATTATCAGACCAATTTTTTAAATTTTATAGCAGGAAGAAAATGCTATGCCAGTGCGCTAAAAGTTATCAGTTAAATATAGTCCAAATTAAATTAGGCATGCAGGCCTGATGCAGAAACACCACCTTACAGTGCCCGATGGCGTTCGACATGTTGTAGCCTCGAGCCTTTAATCAAGTTTTTGCTGGACATAACACAATCATCCTACATGCACCAGTGTTCAGACAAACACAAAAATCAAACAAATGCACCAAGAGTCACTATCAGAACTTAGCCATACACAAAATGAACTGATTAGGAGATTACTTTACTTGTTTGCAAATTAGCTTTGATGTGATATAATGACAAAATTCTCAGTACTACTTAACTTAAACTTGATAAGAAGTGAAGTTCGACATGCATCTTCTGCATCCAAACCAATATAAAATGAAATATATCTTGAAAAGAAACATACAGTCTAACTAAACACATAGATATATGAATGAGAAAATGAGATAGAAATGTACTGATCTTTCTAGTGTGCTGGATATCAAGGGCATCCACGTATCACCATCATCCCATTGTATCCACATCAGTTGACCTCGCAAAAGAGAAAACAGAACTGCTGTTAGAATGTGATCAAAAGGGGATTAGTAAAGTGACACATCCAAATCGATTCCCAGCCTTTAAAGATAAATGTTGATTTTACTCAACATGTTTCACAGGTCATCTTTCTTGAGAAGTGTCTGTTAGTACTGGTTAGAATACAGTCCAGGAAAACTGGTTAGCTGAATCCTACTCTCCAATTCAATAAGAAGAGGCATCTTTGTCCAGATCAAAAGGACAAGTTTATGTGAAGTAAATATATTCAACCATGCATTATGTAACATGCTCAGCGTATCATCAAGTATGACACCATCTCAATCTTTCACACTTTCGGAATTACTGGTTCCACCTATCAATATTCATCCTTCGTGAAAGCGTCCACAAACAAACAACTAGTTTGACAAAGATTCCTTACTTTATTCCTGCAGATGACAACCGCATATACTGTACCGCTATATAACGATCATATCCAATCAAGCCTACTGGGTCATGAGTCATTGGACTGGTACGAGGGCCTTTCAACATTGACCGGGATATACAGGAAGACAATGAAACAAATATCCACTTGGTGTAAGGAACCTAATATGTAGTGAAAACCTATGGACAGCTGACTCTCAGACAAAACCTCAGGCAGACAGATCCGGACTGTGACTAATGCAATTGAATAATGACAAGCATGAAAAAATTGAAAATACATGAACACCTGAATATAAAGGTAAATATATACGACTGTTTTATTATGCTGTTTACTTTTGCTTCTACATACAAATGTTGACTCTTAGTGCAACCTACTCTACAATCATATAAGTATAACACTGTGCAAATTCACTTAAATTTTAATTCATTATGCAGAAATCACAAATATTTTGTTTCCATTCAATTTCTGCATTATCAGACCAATTTTTTTAATTTTATAGCAGGAAGAAAATGCTATGCCAGTGCGCTAAAAGTTATCAGTTAAATATAGTCCAAATTAAATTAGGCATGCAGGCCTGATGCAGAAACACCACCTTACAGTGCCCGATGGCGTTCGACATGTTGTAGCCTCGAGCCTTTAATTAAGTTTTTGCTGGACATAACACAATCATCCTACATGCACCAGTGTTCAGACAAACACAAAAATCAAACAAATGCACCAAGAGTCACTATCAGAACTTAGCCATGCACAAAATTAACTGATTAGGAGATTACTTTACTTGTTTGCAAATTAGCTTTGATGTGATATAATGACAAAATTCTCAGTACTACTTAACTTAAACTTGATAAGAAGTGAAGTTCGACATGCATCTTCTGCATCCAAACCAATATAAAATGAAATATATCTTGAAAAGAAACATACAGTCTAACTAAACACATAGATATATGAATGAGAAAATGAGATAGAAATGTACTGATCTTTCTAGTGTGCTGGATATCAAGGGCATCCACATATCACCATCATCCCATTGTATCCACATCAGTTGACCTCGCAAAAGAGAAAACAGAACTGCTGTTAGAATGTGATCAAAGGGGGATTAGTAAAGTGACACATCCAAATCGATTCCCAGCCTTTAAAGATAAATATTGATTTTACTCAACATGTTTCACAGGTCATCTTTCTTGAGAAGTGTCAGTTAGTACTGGTTAGAATACAGTCCAGGAAAACTGGTTAGCTGAATCCTACTCTCCAATTCAATTAGAAGAGGCATCTTTGTCCAGATCCAGAGGACAAGTTTATGTGAAGTAAATATATTCAACCATGCATTATGTAACATGCTCAGCGTATCATCAAGTATGACACCATCTCAATCTTTCACACTTTCGGAATTACTGGTTCCACCTATCAATATTCATCCTTCGTGAAAGCGTCCACAAACAAACAACTAGTTTGACAAAGATTCCTTACTTTATTCCTGCAGATGACAACCGCATATACTGTACCGCTATATAACGATCATATCCAATCAAGCCTACTGGGTCATGAGTCATTGGACTGGTACGAGGGCCTTTCAACATTGACCGGGATATACAGGAAGACAATGAAACAAATATCCACTTGGTGTAAGGAACCTAATATGTAGTGAAAACCTATGGACAGCTGACTCTCAGACAACACCTCAGGCAGACAGATCCGGACTGTGACTAATGCAATTGAATAATGACAAGCATGAAAAAATTGAAAATACATGAACACCTGAATATAAAGGTAAATATATACGACTGTTTTAGTATGCTGTTTACTTTTGCTTCTACATACAAATGTTGACTCTTAGTGCAACCTACTCTACAATCATATAAGTATAACACTGTGCAAATTCACTTAAATTTTAATTCATTATGCAGAAATCACAAATATTTTGTTTCCATTCAATTTCTGCATTATCAGACCATTTTTTAAAATTTTATAGCAGGAAGAAAATGCTATGCCAGTGCGCTAAAAGTTATCAGTTAAATATAATCCAAATTAAATTAGGCATGCAGGCCTGATGCAGAAACACCACCTAAAGTGCCCGATGGCGTTCGACATGTTGTAGCCTTGAGCCTTTAATCAAGTTTTTGCTGGACATAACACAATCATCCTACATGCACCAGTGTTCAGACAAACACAAAAAATCAAACAAATGCACCAAGAGTCACTATCAGAACTTAGCCATACACAAAATGAACTGATTAGGAGATTACTTTACTTGTTTGCAAATTAGCTTTGATGTGATATAATGACAAAATTCTCAGTACTACTTAACTTAAACTTGATAAGAAGTGAAGTTCGACATGCATCTACTGTATCCAAAGCAATATAAAATGAAATATATCTTGAAAAGAAACATACAGTCTAACTAAAAACACATAGATATATGGATGACAAAATGAGATAGAAATATACTGATCTTTCTAGTGTGCTGGATATCAAGGGCATCCACATATCACCATCATCCCATTGTATCCACATCAGTTGACCTGCAAAAACAGAAAACAGAAGAGCAGTTAGAATGTGATAAAAGACGACAAATACAGTAAAACCTTATTTATTCGACAATAATTTTCGGGAGCCGTGCATAATCAAAATGAGATCAACGGTCATGATTACCACTCTATATATATTTCATTACTGAAATGGATTATTCGAAACCATTGATTATCCGAATGAAATTGTACAATCGGTGTTTTACAGTACATGTTATTATTAATTTAGAAGTGTGTTTGTGGGCACATTCATTTATCACACTAGCAATAGAACTAATCCACTCAATTACCCATCATGACACAAGCTCATGCAGTCTACCTTCAAATATAACACCTTTCTGAATTATTCTTTGGGGAACTAGGCAGTCATAAAGTCTACAGCCATATCTGCCTAGTTCCATATCAATATTCATCCTAAGTGAAAGCCTCCACAAACAACAAGTTTAATAATTAAGCAACAAGTAGAAGAACCTAAATTCTTTGAACAACAGACAAGCCAAAAAAATAAAATGGAAAGAAAAGTCAATATCCAGGTGTCTATAGGTATCATTTCTTAATTTAAGTATTTTAAATGTTTTACGAATATAAAAAAAATACATAAATAATAACAGTTAATACTACTTATGCATGACTTATGATATTCATAATTTGTGTACTTATTAGAAACATATGTCCTACTAAATTATTCTAATCATTAATGTTACTTAATACTATATTTTCATTATAATACCAAAGAAAAAGACAAATATACAAATCAATATTCACGCCAAAAGTAGATTCTATATATTATTGTCAATTCATTTTGGTGCAAATTTCTTTTACAAAATGCTATTCTTTTTTTAAACAGGTGTAGCCACATTGCTACAAAAATGATCTGCAAAAAATAGTTCTCAAATTGACCTAGAATAAGCGAGGTGCAGGTTACCCCTCATTTATTTCTTTTAACCAAAATGTAATCAAATAAAGCAGATACTATTAATGAATATTAATATTAATGAATATTTAGTTTCGGTTACAA
Organism: Lutraria lutraria; assembly: GCA_964023205.1. Lineage (NCBI taxonomy): Eukaryota > Metazoa > Mollusca > Bivalvia > Venerida > Mactridae > Lutraria > Lutraria lutraria. The sequence continues at coordinate 30,173,620 of OZ026840.1, read as the reverse complement.
TGGCTGAATATTATAAGGTTCACATACCCCGTCATTCCTTCTGCATTATCCTCTTTTTCATCCACTCAATGGTCTTGAGGCCTGTGAAGCTCACACCAATCTTGCATATGATGACAACCTTACAAGGAAAAACAATAAACAGATGAACTTTCAGCAATGGAAAACTATTCTTACAACATTTTTTAAGAGAAAATCTGTCCACGAATTCTGGTATTAATAAAATCATAACGTTTCCTGTCAATGTTGTTAAAATAAGACCATTTTAAACAGGCAACACTTAAAGAATACTTTTAATGGCTCACAAATACAAGTAATCTCATCTTCATCTACATAAATACTATCCAAAGTCAATCTATGACTATACTCTCAGAAAGTAATGTCATTCGTGGGCCTGATTTAAATACATAGACACTTGCCTTTACAACCAAACCACATCTACCCCACTAATCTGACCCTATCAAGGTAACACAAATAAATTACAAAAAGTGTAAGTTAAATTGCCTTTATCTACGAAAAATGATTAGATAACCCTAAAATTACGTGAACGGGTAGAAAAGGAATTTTACAAGCTTATTCACAACCTAATCAGTAATACAATACACATACAAACATAAAAATGAGCATTCATTGTTGTTGTTTTTCGAAAACGAAATAAATGTTACAAATAATTATTACATACCACGTTGAAATACGGAACACATATTTCCTTATAAAACAAAACCCAACGTCTGTTCCTTGTGTTTTCTGGACTCTAATGCGGTTACCCGCGAAAAAGATTTCATGATTCACTCAAGCTTTCCTTGAATAGCTTATAAGAAATATCATTGGTCGAGGCAGAAATTTCTTTATCCCTATTTGGTATTGTAAAACGCCTACCCAGAAGCACGTGTTTCAGATAAACCGTTTTCCTTTCGTGTAGAGACAAGTCTACACGGATTTATCATAGCCTAGGGCACCTGTTATTTGTGAGATTAAAACTACAATAAATACAACAATAACAACTATAAAATGCATACTTATCTACACATATAAATTACAAAAAAAAACTCACAGCAATATAACGATCAATAACCCAGCTCTATTGTTTATTAATTATTGCCTTGGCAACGAAATCAAATAATTATGCATCCGCAATTCAAGTAACTAGTTTACCAACATGACAAGAAAAAACGATGGTTAGGGACGGACCGTTCATTTTTCGGAAATGGATGTAAACGACAAGACATGCACAAATTGGTAAATTAAACACTCGAACATTTCGTGAATCGGGAATTTTTGCTCTCTATGTCTCAGTCCACATGAATAAAATTACGATTACATTTGACAGCACTGAAGTCAGTATAATCATGGTTCAGTTTGTAAGAAATGTATTACTCATGCAGACCTCACTTACATCAGTGAATAGTGATAGACAGTGATATCATGAAAGATGACTAGCGCATTAGGCCTAAACATGTTTGTTTCCGGTTACCCGACCTACCGTAATTTTCCCCGCGACCCTTGACCTTTCATTGAGCTGGAGGAACAGTACATCAATTTTCTCACATTTTCCACACGCTTTTAATACCTACCTATCAACCCTGTTTTTAATGAGCATTTAACTAGAAACAATATAATAGTTTCCGTTTTATTTAACGATAAGACCATCGCAGAAGTGTTACATAATCTTGAGAATTACAACCAAACTTAACGTTAATATTCTGTGGCTGTATTTATAAAACTACTTAATTTAAGATTTTCTTATTTTTGTAATGAAGTCTTATTTATAAATGGTCATAGCTTTATTTTCAGGCAACTTAAATATCGACTTATTTTAATATACTAGTAGCTAAAAGGTTATCTTAAATCTATTTTGTTTACCGAATCACCAACAGGACAGAAACAAGATAGATTCTATATATTGCACATTGTTGATAAGTCTGACAATTACAAAGTATTTGTAACTCATCTCCAATGTTTCGAAGAATTCAATCTTGCTAAAGCCTAAATATCATACTTACAAACAATACAGTGTAAATAACATTAAAGAAGTTTCGCGACTGTCTATTTTAAAGACATTTCTTTTTAATTAAGATTGTTCTGAACCAAAATATTTCTTAAGCCCGTTCATAAAAATCACTTATACAAGTATTTACCTTCGCTATGTTGGATGCTTTATAAATACGGACCCTAGTTCATTTAAACAAGTTTTTTTGTTTGTTTCGATAATCTTTCTAGGAACAGTGAAAGCTTGTGGTATATGTTTTTTGTCTGTACAGAAATCAGCGAGCTTCATCTTTAAATTGATATATGATTCATAACAATCGGTTGAGTTTAGAGTCAACTGGAACCGTACTTTCTCCTATTTTCTATTTCCAATTGTCAACTGTGTACGTCAATCGTGTATGATTTCGTTTCTTGTTATACATGTAGTTAAAACCAGATCGAACTGTGTTGGAAACGAAATAATAAAACTTCAGAATAGACCCCAAACGCAAAATTTATGTTCAATCATATTTCGTTCTCAGGCAAATTGTGACGGATGAAATAAAATCTAAATATGGTACAGACAGATAGTGTGTGTGATCTTGCTGGTGTAAACTTTCTCGCATATCACGAGAAAACGTGCTATTCCTCGTTTAGAGAATGAACAAATAAAAAAGATATGTTTATATAGCGGACGAAAATTATCAAGTATAATACAAAATCAATGTCACGTGTTTATATCCGTTAAATGTGTTTGTGTGTTTACAGACAAGCAGTAGCAGTCAACTATATTAATTGTAAAATAACCATTCTTAAATCAAAATAGCTTGAATCTCGAACATTCAAACTCTCTGCACTCAAACCCCAGCTCTCAAATCTCACTACTCAAATGCTGACTTAAAATCTCCACACTCAAATTATAGCTCTCAAATCTCAGCACTCATACCTTAGCTCCCAGATCTTAGCACTCAAATCTTGGCTCTCAAATCTCAGTACTCAAATCCTGGCTCTAAACTCTGCACTCCAATCCTAGCTCTCAAATCTCAGCACTCATACCTTAGCTCCCAGATCTTAGCACTCAAATCTTGGCTCTCAAATCTCAGTACTCAAATCCTGGCTCTAAACTCTGCACTCAAATTCTAGCTCTCAAATCTCAGCACTCATACCTTAGCTCCCAGATCTTAGCACTCAAATCTTGGCTCTCAAATCTCAGTACTCAAATCCTGGCTCTAAACTCTGCACTCAAATTCTAGCTCTCAAATCTCAGCACTCATACCTTAGCTCCAAGATCTTAGCACTCAAATCTTGACTCTCAAATCTCAGTACTCAAATCCTGGCTCTAAACTCTGCACTCAAATCCTAGCTCTCAAATCTCAGCACTCATACCTTAGCTCCCAGGTCTAAGCACTCAAATATTGGCTCTCAAATCTCAGTACTCAAATCCTGGCTCTAAGCTCTGCACTCAAATCCTAGCTCTCAGATCTCAGCACTCATAACTTAGCTCCCAGATCTTAGCACTCAAATCTTGGCTCTCAAATCTCAGTACTCAAATCCTGGCTCTAAACTCTGCACTCCAATCCTAGCTCTCAAATCTCAGCACTCATACCTTAGCTCCCAGATCTTAGCACTCAAATCTTGTCTCTCAAATCTCAGTACTCAAATCCTGGCTCTAAACTCTGCACTCAAATTCTAGCTCTCAAATCTCAGCACTCATACCTTAGCTCCCAGATCTTAGCACTCAAATCTTGGCTCTCAAATCTCAGTACTCAAATCCTGGCTCTAAACTCTGCACTCAAATTCTAGCTCTCAAATCTCAGCACTCATACCTTAGCTCCAAGATCTTAGCACTCAAATCTTGACTCTCAAATCTCAGCACTCAAATCCTAGCTCTCAAATATCAGCACTCATATTTTAGCTCTCAAATTTCGATACTCGAACCCTAGCTCTCAACTTTAAGCATTCAAAACCTGTCTCTCAAATTTTAGTACTGAAATCCTGACTCTCAAATTTTAGTACTGAAATCCTGACTCTCAAATTTTAGTACTGAAATCCTGACTCTCAAATTTTAGTACTGAAATCCTGACTCTCAAATTTTAGTACTGAAATCCTGTCTCTCAAACTTTAGTACTGAAATCCTGACTCTCATATTTTAGTACTGAAATCCTGGCTCTCAAATCTCTTTACTCAAATCCCTTTATGTCAGATTTTACTTGTCTTAATTAGTATCTTACTAAGGATAGGGTTTTACACTGACTTTAGAACACTCATAAAGCCGACTGTTATATTAAAACATAGCGTCTGATACAAGAAATTAACCGTCCATATATACTGACCAAAAATGAAAACATTATAATTACATAGAATTCAAAAGTACGTAATTATTTTGTTGATCAATTTATATTAGGGATATTTTTTCTGTTCTCGAAGCTTCAATGTCATAATTTTTATTGTTGTCTCTGCGTAATTATTTGGATCCAAAATCATATATTGCACATTTTTATGAATAATTCAGTTAAGGGAGTCTGAATGAAAATTTAAAATGATCACACAGCACTTGGAAACAAGAAATTACTGACTGCGCAAAAATCATTAGTAACTAATGTGACATTCCGAATGCATTGCAGAATACGTCGCATTGAATTTACGTAACGTGGTATGAGCGCGTTAGGAATTCGTTGCTATTCTAATAGTAGTGTTTTTTGAAGGTCATTTATGGTATCAGTTTGATGACTGGACCTGGCACTCCGACCCAATTCATCCCATTCTATGTGTTCTATTAGGTTCATGTCCGGGGATAAAGCGGGCCAAGGTAATACGTTAATGTTATTTTGAGTAAGTGGTTGTGTGGTTATATGCACCTTGTGAGGCCTTGCATTGTCGTGCTGAAAAATGCCAGGTCCGTTACTTTGCTTTAATAATATCATGGTATTGCTCTAGAGAGGTTAAACTTATATAGATAAATCATGCTGTGAGAAAAAAACATGTTGTTATTGAAGGGAGGGGGTTGCTCAAGTGAGGGCCGCTCTGGAGAGGTTGTATATAAGTCAACATTTACATCAGTCTGTTAATGATCAACATATTTATGATATAAAAGTGTATAATTGAGAATTTCTTATAGTGTAATATCCTAAATAGAAATGTACCATTTAAAGGGAAGCTAATCTTGCATAACAAATTGCCTCCCTTGTTTGCCATAATGTGTGCCATAATTTATAACGTGATTAACTTGGCATGTAGATGAACTGCCGAGTTGTTAGAACGTAAGCAGGACTCAGACATTTATTGGATAAGTGTACATTGTACTTGCAATGAATGATCCTATTTCTTTATACCACTTCATGCCTGTAAATTTGTGAATCATAATTCCAATTTTTGTAAACTATAGATTTCTTGTAATAAGTATATATCAGTATGATATAATGAGTTTATTTGAAATCAGTAGGGGCTGAGGTCAATGTGAACATACAATTGCATACATAAAATTGCAATGACATGATATTGGCAATACATACATGTAAATGCTGCATTTTCCCCTTAATATTTTTAAAAGTTTATCAAATATATGAAATATATGTTAAGTATAGGTATGTAAAAGTACATTTTTGCGACATTCTTATCTTTAAGATGGTTATCTAAGACACAAACTAATTTCAAATGATCCTCAACATGTTTCAATAATGACACCAAGGGACATTGTTTACATAGTCATCGGCGTAAATAATTAACATCACATAGGCATTTGATATATATTTTAAAATCACCAACCGGTTTTCTTTCCTAATTCTTCAGAGCATTATACAAAATGGCGTCACAATTATCTGTATAGCAAAGTCATTAAAAATTACTACAATAATTATCATGTAACCTATGTTGGTGCGAATATTTGAACAGTCAAGCCTGTGTTAGCGGCCACCTCCGAACACATACATATTTCCAAAACCATCATTGGTTATATAGAACTAAATGACCTCCGATAAAGGTCACATTATGTCTTATACAAGGGTGGCCTTTGTACACAGGTTTTGCTGTATTAAATCGAGATGACCAGTTGTTTATCTTCTGGTGACACATGCTCCCAAAATGTCGCATAAATGTAATCACTTTATTTATGTCAACTCACGTGTTTTCTTTCACCAGGAGTGAGAAACATCTGGAGTGATTCCTTCCGTGAAGTGGATGCTGTCCCTCATAATCGTGCATGCAACACAGACCCAACCTCACATGTTTGCCTCAACACAAAAAATAGTTCACAGAGGTCGGTTTAAAACGACATACATTTGTTCAAATGTGATTTAGTCATCGACAAGGTGCTGGCACCATCGGCATCGTAAGAGAGCCAACACCACCATATTACTGTGGATTTATCCCGCTATTATACCGAATATTATTCATGTATAGACTTCATTACTCATAATTATATATTCATGATCTATTGCAGATGGCAAACTATAAAAGAAGACAGCACAATTTCTGCCGATTTTCCTTATAAACCATTACACAGAATCACAGAACTGTCCCATAGATTGTCTCTAAAGAATACTTCATAATAATGATAAACAGATACATAGTTCAATATCTGTCTCACACTGCACCAATCAATTAGACTTGTAAGCAAGTTTTTGCTTGTACATTGTACTAATCTTTCTTGAACTTTTTATACGTCAGTACACGTTTTTTTGTACGTTCCGTGTTTTCTATCATATACATGTAATATCACTGTTCTGTGTTTTCTATCATATAATATCACTGTTCTGTGTTTTCTATCATATAATATCACTGTTCTGTGTTTTCTATCATATAATATCACTGTTCCGTGTTTTCTATCATATAATATCACTGTTATGTGTTTTCTATCATATAATATCACTGTTATGTGTTTTCTATCATATAATATCACTGTTCTGTGTTTTCTATCATATAATGTCACTGTCCTGTGTTTTCTTTAGTGTTTGTAAATATTGTATGTCCCGCATTTTAGTGTTCCGTTCCGTTCCGTCTTTTAGTAGCGACAAGTCTAAATTATCACAAGAAATGTAGTAAACATAGTAAATGATATTATGCTTACTAGGGCGGTACAAATCAAATAGTTTTCTACGGCCAAATAATGTACAGACCAGTATTGTTAAGGATGTATTTTTCTGCAGATCGAATTTATTTCGGTGTTTGTTTATTAGCCCAAATAATTCAGGTACATATGTTAAATATACGTACATTTATACATGAAATAATAAATAGTGTACTCTACGGATGAATATCGAAACAATTTAGACTTGATAATATCCGCCTCCCGAGTACCGCAAATACAGCATCAAAATGATTGTGTCAGAAAAGCTCTTTGGCTATGTAATCCCCCGACGAAATATGTTGGGAACAAATTTACACGAGTACACCGAAATAAAACTGGTGCTTGCTAAAAAAATATATGGTGCGAAACCATCAATTTTCTGCTCCAATTCTTCATATACATTGCATATAAATCCACCAATGCAAATGTCCACTACGGCATTTAATTAAAGTCTGATTTAAACTTGCTTCTTTTATCATCGGATATCGGTTAATTTAACCTGACCAACTCTACTTGAAACCTGTATGTAACAGTTTATGTACAGTGGTATTCTTCGGTGTTACTGCTTTTCCGCGTACCGCTTACTGCGGAGTAGATAAAATCTAAAAATAAACGAGATGAGCTACTGCTTTTCATATAAAAATATCTCAAAATAGTATATCCATACTTAAAAAAACGCACATCAAACGGTGAAAAAACATCCAATTAGTCCGTCCTAAAAATGTTGATTTCTAGATACTCAACCGACTCATTAAAAAATCAAAATCCCATTTTATAAGGCAAACCAGTTTATAGGGAATGGATTTTGCTCCTTGTCAAGGACTTATATACATACATACATTTTAATATTTACTTACATGGTTAAGCATAAAGATTGTTTATTTCTGGTTACTAGTACCTGACCTGTCCTAATTTATCCCTGCGACCCTATTTTTATGAGGCCTGATGAAACGATATGATAATTATGAACTTTCCCGTTTTTATACGTCTGTTTGTAAAAAACGGGTCGTAATATTGGAACACCCACGGCGGGCGGGTTGGCGGGCGGGCTTCGTCCACAATAGTGTCCGCTCTCTAATTCAAACAGTTTTATTCGGATCCTCACTAAACTTGATGAAAATGTTAATGGCCATGAGATCTCGGCCAAATTCGATATAACCAAATCGACCCAGACACTTTAGAGTTATGGCCCTTGACGTGCGTATTTTGTGACCTGACACTCTTGTTTTACCAATCTTTACCTACTTGTCCAATTTTAATGAACATATATTCAGGAACAAACAATTTTACGACTTAGAAGTAAAACGCTTTACATCTGTCAATTAAATTGCTCACCCGTCTTCGACTTTCGTCTAGGTTGTACTGGTATTTGCAAAACCTCATGCACATTAGATGATCGAAAATATAGCAGTCTTGCTGGAACAGGAGGACAAGAGACGGCTATTCTTGATGACAACATAGTATGTAACAGTGCTGATCCTTACCGTGGTACTTATAACGAATTGGTCCACGAGTATGGACATACTGTGAAATATTACGCATTATTCCAAAGTCAGCTTAGTCAGGTATATTAGTATAATATTATATTGTGCGATTTTTCTAGACGAATTATACTTATGAGTATTAGTTTATTATAGCTGTTTGCGAGTAAAACATCGTATTTGCGGTTTGATAAACGCGGCTTTCGTCCTTTTCCTGTCTGAACCATATATTGCGGACGTAACATCTACAATTCAGTTTTGAGCAAAAAGAGAATATAATTTATTCCCTGTTTTATAACATAGAAGGACAATTTTAATAGTATTAAATTTTAATTATAAAAACTATACTACTGTTATGTTCAGATCTACTTGACTACTAGTATTTCGAACGGTGCAGGCTATGTAGAAATTTCGCCGCACCATCTTCAATTATATCTTAGCATTATATAATTGAACCGGACCATTCAAGAATTTCACCTGACCATTCGATAATTGCACTGGATCATTCAAGAACTGCACCGGACATTTCAAGAATTGCACCAGACATTTCGTGGATTGCACCGGACCATTCAGGAATTGCACCGGACCATTCAGGAATTGCAACGAATTGTTGTAGCATTGCGTAAAAAATAATGTGCAAAGTCACTGTTAAGCGTACATTTTTGTGTTTTGAAGTCTTCCATCCTTACGCGTAGCATACATTTACGTGACTTTTATGATAAATGGTTGCTTTGTTTACGTAAAAAATGTAACGACCGACATAAAAGTACTATCAAGTAACACTGCTTGAACAATAATGTCCTAAATTTCGATTAATGTACAACTTGATCTTTATTTATAGTTTTAAGAGCCAACAAATTATTCATTATTGTATCAGGCCATCCTGAAATATGATTCCGTTGTTATTTTTGTAATGTGATACCTTTAGCCTTCATAAATGATTACCCATCCCTGCATAAATTGGAAAACACACTTAAAGTTGAAGTCGAAAAAAGAAACAAAAGCGGAAGGATATAATCACGTGTAAGCGGGTACGAAGTGGATGATTATTTTAAGACATGAGACAATTATCGCCAACATTAAGGAGAACAGATTTTGCAACAAACTCATTTTAAAAAACTTGAAAGTAAATTCACATTGTTGTGCTTTCTGAAACGAGTTTACAAAAACTGAAATGTAACAAACTAGATTAATGTTACCAGTTATCAATAAAGTGTTTCGTAACATTCTGTTCGGCTGTTTAATGATTCAAAAGGTCGAATTCAAACATGCCCCGCTCGCTTTCGCACAAAAAGAAACATCAATGTATTTTCATCTAAAGGATGACGCCTACGCCTGATTAAACATTGAAAATGTTTGAATTTCATGGTTTTAAATTTCCGAGTTATCTCCCTTTAATTTCTATTTATAGCATCTTAATTTTACTTTACAGGTCGCTTCCAAAATTCATGATCAAAATTTAAGCATTTGGGTATGATTCTTATCACATTCAGATAATTATCATTGATACACTTTAAGGACATTAGACTTCTCAACAAACGGTTATACCTTTTTATACACTTGATTAATTTAAACATGTGTACATTTTATATTAATTTATAGGAAGCAACTTCGGTGAGATTGGTCATACGCACTTTATTTTGTGTTACTACAAATTAATATATCACTAGTTTATATCAATTAACATTGAGTCTTAGAATTAACAGAATATTTCATACACGTTACATGTTGGAGTTTTTCTTTCTGTTAGATACACGCTACATGTTTTGTTTGTTTGTTTGAGTTTTACGCCCCTTTTCAATAGTTAGAGTCATTTGAGGCGGATAGTTCATCTAACCATCGTTCATGGGAAGAAACAGTACTAGACTCCCATCTTCCGTATGTAGCTGCCTACTTTCTCACATAAAGAGACATGGTCGGTAGCTGGGCTCGAAGCCACGACCCTCTATCAGTGAGAGATACATGTCCAATAGTTTGCGATGTACCATAAAACAGAAAGGAAACCTAGATCTTTTTAAGTTAAGATTGCACAAGTTAAAGTAGGACAGACCGAATTCATTAAAGTGAGCCACGTTCCAATGAAAGTTGTGCAACTAATACAGTAGATAGAGTCTATGTTTTATATATTTTATATTGTGAAATAAGTATTCATAATATATTGCAATTTATTGCAATATCGTAGTAAAGAACGCAATATATCGCAACATTGATTTTCAACACCCATCCCTTTGCAGAACGTACGATTTGCCGTTTGCTTTTTGCCTTATCACGGTCCTAACCAAGGAAACAACTGGTTCTCTCTAAACCATTATCCGTTAGATAAATTCTGGACGTGTCCTAGAGTCAAACCTGTGCTTTATTGTTAGGTGGCTTTTATTCAGAGGTCATTTTGTTCTAAATAATCAATGACGGTTTGTAAAAGAATCGCCCTTATTTACAGGGTGGTATTTATTCGGAGGTGACCGCTAACGCAGGAATGACTGTAGTTACAAGAAACGTCTTCATGCTGTCTGTAAACGATTATTGATATAATATTATATCAATAAATAATCTTATTTGAGAAGACCACATGTACCGCAACCGTGGTCGGGTGATTAGAGTGTCCGCCTTCGGAGTGGGAGATCGAAGGTTCGAACCCCAATGGAGATTGGGTTAGAACTGATGCGGTCGGTTGATGAGCCGCCAGCTAGTTAAATAATGGTTACCGTAGGCCCATCTCAGCCAGGCACCCGGCAAAAAGGAGAAGGGATTCGGGAGTTACTGTGCGAACATAAGATAGGTGTCTAATAAGCCAACTTGGCTTGCCCTTTCAATAGGGGTGACACTATAATAAACAAAACCTTTTACCAAGATTTATCGAACTACATGACTTGTACTCTTATCTGAAAATGAAACATTATTAAGTGTATTAAATGTATATGCAATGTACAATTATACACGTATTATAAACTGTTGGGCTTTATGCCTTATGTTTGAAATAAATATCTTTCTATCAAATTATATATAAACGTTTACAAATAATTATTATGGTTTTGGTTTTGAATTTCACATTAATGCAGTATTTTATATGTCGAACTCAATAGACAGTGAAGTTACAATTGCTGGTTTATATGCCATTTATTCAAATAAATGTTGTATCATTGAAGTTTCGCTCGACCAATTTTCTGTTTATTTTGAAAATTGGTCTACACCTGGGATGAAACAGAACATCTGTATTAGCGTAAATAACAAAAATATAGGAATGGACACTTTTTGAAGACACATACCAAATTATTTACGCAAAAACTCGGGCACATCCGTAACTGAGAGATACGCCTCGTACATAAGTGTAGGGTTACAAATTTTGAGTATGCAGTTTCCGGTCACTACTTTGTCAACACTAGGTACTAGTTTTCAAGAATCATTCTTAGAATTACAGACTTTCAAAGGTGTTTATCGCTCGCGATTGATAAACTTGGCATCAAGTTCCCATTGAAAGAGAAACAGGTTGTTTCTATCGTTGGATTCAAAACTAGCCCGTGAACAACAACAACAAAATGGCGGCCTGCCTATTATGTCCGAGGTACTTTTCTTATGACAAGCGCCGGGGAGTTCCGATTGATAAGGACAGTACTAAAACAAAGATGTATACGACCGACTAATTAAGAATCTCACGCCACAAAACACTTTTTAACAAAGCGATATTGATATTTGTTTTTTTAATATTTATTCCAATTTTTCACCATTTTTGTTCAACGATCATTATCAGCTTTGACAATTACTTCTTTTTTAGATTTGAATAGCATATCACTCGATTAATAGATATAATTATACAACCATGGTTGATGTACGGTTTTCTGAGCACTTTGAAAGTCTAAACGGTTCGTACAGTGCATACCTATGTGTAACAGTCGACATTCGATAGCATTTGGTATAAAATTGAGAAATTTTAATTAGTAAGGGAAACAACCACTGGACGATCTATTTTAGTTGATTGAAGAGTTAGGTCCCATTGTAAAAATGATACCAGTCAACTTCGACCCGACTAATAAACCGATGAACGAAAATGAAAATGTTGTTTTAATAACAAATAAACCTCAATATTATGACTACATTTGTGTATTAAACAAAACGGTTTTTTATTTTGAGGTGGTCCCTCTATCTGATTTGAATATAAAAGAAATATAAGGCTGATCCGACAGTAGGTGGTCGATATGATGAGGATGTCGTTGAATTTCAATTGGTTGCTAAGTGAAGTTACGTTACAATGTATATATAGGACAATTCATTCAAAACCATTGTAAGTTTTTTCTCTGCTTCAAATCTTGTTGGTTCAATCCAAGACTGAATTTTCCTTTGGTTTCCTATTGGGATTCAAACCTATGACGATGAGGGAATTGTGATTATATTGTCGGAGACTATAACCACTAGACCACGAACTATTCATAAATATTTGCTTATATTGAACAATGCCAATCAGAGATCATAATGACCAGGAATTCAAATATGCTGGGTGTATACGATTTCTGTATTAAATTAATGCAATTTAAATCTTTTTTCCCGATTCACGATATTTCAAGCACATAAAGTCGGATAATTCCTTATTGAGGGTGTTATTGAAACCATTCCATTCTTATCTTCAAAATCACTTTTATTTTGCATTATTATACCTGTTTTAGCATCGTTTGTTAAAAATATCTTCAATTATGTTGACTTTTTGCTCCTTGTCTAGAAGTATTACGCCCACTTCCGGTTTGAATAGTGATTTAAATCATACAAAACCTTTAAGTTATTTATATAAAGTCGCTTAGGGCGTCTTGTCTTAATGATGCCCGATTTGTCCCCTGAAATCTGCCTTGGAGTCTATGGTAGTATCTTGTGTTTCAAGGATTTGATAAGAAAAACTATATTTTAATGAAAATTCACAATAAAGAGATGCAAAAAAACAGTACCAATCAAAGTTTAAGAAGAAACATATAGAACAATGAAATATCAGCAGAAATTAATATTATTCTATTTTCAAACAAGGGCAACAACTCTTGCCTTTTTTCAAAATGTGTCGTGAAACGAATTTAAGTAACTAGGGCAACTATCAAATAAAGAAGAATAATCGGGCAATATTGTTTTTATACTAGTAACATTTTTAGTGGCACTGGACAGATGCGTATAAAAATGCAGACCCTTAGGTTATAAAACTTAAGAGCAGTCTTTGATCTCGAATCTCATCTTGATTCTCAAATTATTTTGATTGAAAAGACACCGTATTTGGAGGTTTTAAGAACAGTCCTCGAGGTGATAAAACTAGAGTTCGGTCTTCAAGCTCAAATCTCAATTCCAGTCTCAAAGTATTATGGTTGAAAAGATAGAGCTGATTATTAAATTAATACTTATTAAGATCAATTATACTGTCAGGCCAATGCATCGATAATATCATTATTGTCTGATCATAATTAACTTAGAATCATTAAAATTCAAAATATGATATTTGAGATTGGAGACCGATCTCAAGTTTTATAATCTCGGGGCCTGTTCTTATCAATTTGCCTATTGAATAAAGAATGAGTGCTATCATAATTTATAAATTCAAAGACAAACTATATAAAATTATGGGAGACCGATCTCAGATTTGATAACTCCGGGACTTTTACTATGGATATGATACTGTAATAGAAACACACCACTTTGGATAGATATAGTACTCAGTTACCAATCAATTAAGCTCTTTCTTACATAGATATTTATGGAAACGAGTACACATACATAACAAGAATAGCTTTTTTCTCAGATCATCCATTAGGAAAGGAACTGTTCTCACGCGAGTTTAATCAATAGGGGAACAAAATGCTCCGTATAAATACGATATATTTGGGAGCAATTTTCAAGAAAACATTTCATTAAGTCCATTCACGTTTGGCTAGTCATGTAGTCCATATTGTTTTTCTCCGCTAGTGCCTTGCTAAATTTTCTAAACGTATCATTTTTTTTACAGTGGATTAGAATCAGGGCATAGTTTATACATGTACTCGTTTTATGTGATTAAAGTACCATCTGCGTCACTTCACACTTGTTTCGGAGGAGGCCGTGATCCAGTGGTTTGTACGTTGGACGTGAAACCCGACGATCCGGCTTCGAATCTCTTCTATGAATATTTGACACAAATGTCGATTTTCCTTCATATCTGTATAATTATGTTGTCGTCTCCTTATGGAAGAATAAGTCAGTACTGATTATAAAACAGTCCAAGAAATCTGGTTAGGTGACTCAGCAGCCATATAAAAACGGTGCCAAGCACATTGAGACGAAACGAAACTAAAGTTTAAAAAGAAAACAATCTACAGAGTTCAAGGAAACTTCTCATAAAAATAACTTCTCACTACTTCAACTACATAGCTATTATAGACAAAACTCTGCCAAACTCACGCACGTACGTACGCACATACACACGCATGCGCACAAACTTTTCAATGTATCGCTTTATAGAACTACCTTGTAAATGTCATTATACAAATGTGGTAATTAACTAATTCATTGGTCTGAAATAGTTGAGAACAAAAATGAGACTTGAGATCACAGATCGATCTTAACAATTTTAGACCCTCGGTAAGTGGCCCTTTTTGTTAAATTCAAATTCTTCACGCAGTCCGACACTGATAGAGGGCTGTGGGTTCGAGCCTAGCTACCGACCGTGTCTCTTTATGTGAGAAAGTAGGCCGTGTTTTCTTCCCAGGAACGATGGTAAGGTGAACTCACGGTCCGCCTCATATGGCTCTGACACCGTTCACGTAAAACCCAACCAAACATCATGCAGTCCGTATCGTCTTGTTCAATACCATTGCAAGCTCGCTTTTAACTTCGAATATATCGACAACGATGGCTTGTTAGCACTAACTATCGGATATCTTTGAGGATCGCCAATAACTTCCATTTAAGCGGAACTCGCTGGTACTGATCACCGTGTGTATACAGAGCACTAGAGTAGTCACTTTGTCTAATTGAAAGTATTTACTAGTCATTTGCAGTTAGCACGCAAAGTTATGGATAAATTTACATGTCGTCTATTTCTTGTAATGATCAGCGATCTTATCGTTCTAGCATCAGGTAAGTCATTTTATTTTATATGTTTACCACGTACATACCTTAGATAGATTTGACCTTTATTTTAAGTATTGTAGTGCATTGAAAATATGGTTAGATCACCTTTAGAAAAATGTTGGTTTTTGGTAACGCCTTCCAACATTCTAACTATATGTTCGTAGGTAGACATTATGTTTTGCAAATGATTATATGATTGCACTGAAAACGGAAAAATGTCAAAATCTCTAAAAACTTATTCTTGTGACGTTTGAATCGGTCGGTTATATAACTGCAAACATTTTTTTTAAAGATGACCTTATACAAGGGTCATCCATAAAGTTCGTGGACAGCATAACTTAACTTAAATGTCTGCATGACCCTCGTATAACAGAAAATGAGTTTCGCTTTTTTGACGAGACAAACGTTACATAGTAAATACATGTTTAAACTTTTTTTTACATTATTAGTATGGTCTGATAAAATAGTTTGGTTCACCAGTATTAATTATTAACTTGAATCTATTGTTATGTCTTTGATGTATTAAATATCTACAATAACTTTACCGAGTAATATTATTCTACAATGTCTCTATTCTGACTTGGTGATTTTGACAGGCTAACCTGAAATTATGAGTTACATGTATTAAGAAATAAATGTATTTGTTAGAAAGTGTGCTGTCATCGCTGGCGTCAGGAATAGTGTTTAAGTTTTTAGAACTACTGCTCAGTTAGGATAATTGTATAGTGACGCAGTGGTCGAGTCCATTCTTACGGTGTAAAACCGTTGTCAAATTATCATTGGACATATAGGCTGACTACATGATTTACAAATTTCAATAAATCCATCAACTGTCGGCGTAACGCAGTTGGTAACGATGGTGTCTGACGATAATCTATTGATGTGAAAAGAAGTGTGTGAGACCACGACTTGGTTTTTTTCGCAAATTATTTTCTATTGCTATATATCTTTTTTTTAAAAATCGTCAATTTTTTCGTCGTTTTTTTTTTGTTTTTTTTTGGTAAGGAATACACTAGATCTAGTGTTTATATTATTATCATTATTTATCGTTTGGCATATCATTTTTGAATATCTTTTACATGTAATAAACATGATGAAGAATAGTCTTAGATATTTTGTTGTAATTCTGGTAATTACGATTGGTTCGCCATTAAAAGTCCACCTATTTTCAGTCATATTTAGCTAGTTGGCATTCAGATAAGTTTGCACGAAATACCTGTGCGCGGTAATAATACTTCATGTACTTTTGCACTCAGCACACTTTGCGTTACACAGGACAATTATATATTATGCATTCTTTTTCTTTACAATTTACTACTAAATATTATAACGAAACTACAATTCATTTGCAAAAAGTTGAAAAAGAAAACGAAAAAAGAGACAACCGGTGAGGTTCGAACTCGCGATAAAATTTTAGCCCCTGATCAATTCTAAAGGCTTTACCAACTGCGCCAACCAGACATCTACAATATCATTGCTAAACTATAATACTATATTTGTTTCTCATAAACCCATTTTACCTGTTCAGACAATGGATGTAAACTTTTGTGTACACATAAAATGAAACGTCACTATCACATTATCCTAACTGGACAGTACGTCTGTTTACATACTTGGTCCGTTACACTTAATTATATACAAAGTGCGTATCTTTTTGTTAACGCATTCATACGAAAAACTTGACTTAATCATGAACACTATACTTATTTAGAGTTCATGACTTATTGAACCGCTTTTACAGCATAAACAATGACCACTGTACATGTTGGTGTTGTTGTTTTTTCTTCTAAGTCAAACCCTTAGACCATCTATAGTCAAAAGCGGTCGCTCTTCAGCAAGCACTATTAGATATACAATAAATTTCACGTAGCGACCACATACTTTGTTACAACGACCAGTACCCGGTGGCCCTGAAATGACCATAGATATCGATTGGGCCGTTAAACAACATATAAACAGGTGGTTTCAACGTGGTAGTGGTACTATAGTACACCTTACAAAAATCCTAAATTAAGGTCAACTGTGTATAAAAGTGATACAGTGCAACCTTATTACAACAGACATTAATGGGAAGGACAAACATGGCTGTTGTTAGGATGTAGCTGTTGTTGAGAGAGTGAAAAAAAAGAGCGAAACATTGATTTGGGTTGCTAGTATATTGGCTGTAACAGGGAGGTGACTGTTGTTGAGAGAGTGAAAATAGAACAAAACATCAATTAGGGCTGCTAGTATACTGGCTGTAACAGGGAGGTGACTGATATTCGGAGGTGACCGTTCATGGAGGTTACACTGTACTAATTACATGGACCGTTCGAGCCTCGAATGACTTCTCATTGATTGGAAATGTTATTTATATTTACGGCATGAAATGAGCTTTCTATGTGGCTGTTGATGAGAGTCAAAGTAGAGAAAAATATCAATTTGGGATAATAGTATACTGTCTGTAACAGGGTGGAGGCTGACGTTCCGTTGGTGACCGGGTATGGAGGTTACGCTGTATTTATTTTCATCAATTTATCGTCTTTAATGATTTCTTTTTTTTTCAATTTGGCACCAGAAAGATTATTGTACTTTAAAAGTTTCAAGAGTGATGTATGCCAGATTCGGGATAATGTTTAACAGGATTTGTTTTGATTTGATACTTTTTTGTTGATTTATCTGGTGGTGAATAAATAGGCATTAGTAAACAATAGCGAACTCGCTTTAATGCCAACTATTTGAATACGTGATTTCTTAGCCAACATTATTAAAACATTGCGATGTAAACATTGCGTAGAAAATCCATGCACTTGTTGTGTTTGTTAAATACGTAAATATAATTATTTTACATAACAACACTGCACGCAATGTGATTGATACATTAAAACCTGTGAACAAAGGTCATCATTTGGAAAGACACAATGTGACCTTTATAGACAGTTAGCTTTTATTCGGAGGTCATTTTATTCTAAATAATCGATGATTGTTTAAGAATGGCTTTTATTCATAGTTTTATTTATACGATAACATGATATCAGCAAACTCCATGGTTTAACTATATTGTTACTAATTGGTCTTACACAAACGTAAGTACAATTTTACTTATTAAAAGTTTATAGAGAAAGGATTTGACTGTTATCATATGAATCTATACATAAGATTGAACATATTCTTGGATGTGACATGAAATTTTAATTCTCCTATTAAGATATTCTAAATTTGTTTTTCAAAAAAGTTTAGATTACGTACGACAGACAATGCTCATTCAATGCGCCCAAATTGTTAACATGACCATCCTCTCCAAATAGACTTAAATAACTCTTATTTTCATATCTCAAAGCAATTTGCGAATAAGAAATGGGAAAATAACATTAAGATTTATCATAGTGAAACTAATGCATCACTTTTTGTTAGACGTCTAAATTATCACTGTTAAGTAATTTCATAATATACGTGTTATTATATATAACAACATACATGTTATTATATATAACAATATACATGTTATTATATACAACAATATACGTGTTATTATATATAACAATATACATGTTATTATATATAACAATATACATGTTATTATATACAACAATATACGTGTTATTATATATAACAATATACATGTTACTATATATAACAATATACATGTTACTATATAAAAATTATAACAATATACATGTTATTATAATTAAACATAAATTTGTCAAACTATTTGCACTTAAAATTGTTAGGTTGAATTGCAGTGCAACTTCACTAAAACAGCCATTAATGGGAAGGACAAAAATGGTTGTTGTAAGGAGGTGGCTGTTGTTGAGAGAGTGAAAATAGAGTAAAACATCAATTAGGGCTGCTAGTATACTGGCTGTATCAGGGAGGTGACTGTTGTTGAGAGAGTGAAAATAGAGCAAAACATCAATTAGGGCTGCTAGTATACTGGCTGTAACAGGGAGGTGACTGTTGTTGAGAGAGTAAAAATAGAGCAAAAAATCAATTAGGGCTGCTAGTATACTGGCTGTAACAGGGAGGTGACTGTTGTTGAGAGAGTAAAAATAGACCAAAACATCAATTAGGGCTGCTAGTATACTGGCTGTATCAGGGAGGTGACTGTTGTTGAGAGAGTGAAAATAGAGTAAAAAATCAATTAGGGCTGCTAGTATACTGGCTGTAACAGGGAGGTGACTGTTGTTGAGAGAGTAAAAATAGAGCAAAAAATCAATTAGGGCTGCTAGTATACTGGCTGTAACAGGGAGGTGGCTGTTGTTGAGAGAGTAAAAATAGAGCAAAAAATCAATTAGGGCTGCTAGTATACTGGCTGTAACAGGGAGGTGACTGTTGTTGAGAGAGTGAAAATAGAGTAAAACATCAATTAGGGCTGCTAGTATACTGGCTGTAACAGGGAGGTGACTGTTGTTGAGAGAGTGAAAATAGAGTGAAACATCAATTAGGGCTGCTAGTATACTGGCTGTAACAGGGAGGTGACTGTTGTTGAGAGAGTGAAAATAGAGTGAAACATCAATTAGGGCTGCTAGTATACTGGCTGTAACAGGGAGGTGACTGTTGTTGAGAGAATGGAAATAGAGTAAAAAATCAATTAGGGCTGCTAGTATACTGGCTGTAACAGGGAGGTGAATGATATTCGGAGGTGACCGTTCATGGAGGTTACACTGTACTAATTACACGGACCATTCGAGCCTCGAAGGACCTCTCATTGATTGGAAATGTTATTAATATTCACGGCATGTACTGAGCTTTCTAAACATGCGATAAACATGCATGCATTTAGTAAGACAACATTTACAATTTGTACCTGATACTAACGATGCGTTGCTTGATAACAACTATTGATCATTACCTTTGATCTAACCGCGAGGAAATGTACACCATATTGATTTTAAATATTGAAGTGTTAATTTCAATGGACGCGTACGTTTTAACATTTCCTAATTGATTTTGTGCAAATAAAGAAAAACAACAAACAAACTGAATCTATGAATTACGGCTTTGCTTATTGTATTAAATTCATTTTCTCTGACAAGTATGAATAATTAATGGCTCAATTTCTGACGAATGATGGCTGCTCAATAATTTAAGAATTACATGTAGTGTCAATCGAGTTAAATTATCGAATATCAATAAGTACACATTGACAACAAAATGGCTTCTAGACACGATATTTGCAATCAATTGTGACACCTTAACTAATTAACAAGCATTTTGTAGTCACATATAATACCACATAAACATACAACCACGGAACATTTGATATTTTTAGCTGATCTTTAATGGTTAAGGAAGACATATTGCATATATTAGCGTAGAACCTGCGACCTTCATTGAGCATTGGAACATATCTCTCACATTTTTTCTAGTCACATTTGAGATTCCAGCTCACAGGGGTCGGGGGATAATGATACTAATCTAATCAGAGACAAAAACCACTCAACCACGAAGACCCCCCTTAAAGACATTGAACAGCTACTATATAAGTGACCCCCCCAAAAAAAATCCACATGTGGTCTAATCTCTTAATTGTTTTATTGCCCCTAATCAGATAAAACCAGTCTGGTCACGGTCTGTAGACTTGACATCTAGTCAAAAAGTGGGATAATAAATTTTATTGATTTATAGTGATAATAAGTTTATGACTAAATTGCTTTTGTTTTATAAGCATAGAGTAACAGATTATGTAAACAGGTGCTAGTCTATCAATGACCCTGTCTGTTTTATTACCCCCTACTGTGGAATTAGGGAACTTTCTGGTCCATAGGTCACATGCCTCGCATTCCTGGTTCAATGTCTTTAAGCCGTGGTCGTTGTCTAGTGTGTAGTGCTCTAGACTTGCAACCAGGCGAACCAGGTTCGAATCCCGGTCAATGCAGGTCATACGAACCCTTTAATGAAAATGTGTTGATTTACCCTGTATGCAGAGAAGTTACAGTATCATTGTAGAAGGGAAAATGAGTACTGGTAAGAATACAATCTAGAAAACTGGTTATAGCTGAAGTTATTATCTTTATATTGATAGCACCAAAC
Source organism: Lutraria lutraria (assembly GCA_964023205.1). Classification (NCBI taxonomy): domain Eukaryota; kingdom Metazoa; phylum Mollusca; class Bivalvia; order Venerida; family Mactridae; genus Lutraria; species Lutraria lutraria. The sequence goes on along the minus strand of OZ026840.1, from coordinate 30,152,026 downwards.
CCGCTGAAGCCAAAAATACATGTTATCATGGTTTCTTCGAAACTGTAAACGAAACAAAATAATTCACCTTACACCATTATCGTTTCATGTGCTTAGTTTGATGTAAAAATAATGTCCAACTTGCGCACAACAGACATTTAATCAACAATAAACGTGGTCTAAAGATTATTTTCTCAGACGATACAATTTATCTTACGGTATTATACTAGCGTTATACTAGACGGCCTTTGTTTGTACATAACGTTCAGAATTACACAAGTACACGAGACAATATATCTCGTAGATGCATGGTGATACATTCTTGACATTGTAGTCAATTATTCTACTAGTATGTATTATGTAAATAATGACACAAACTAATAATTGCCACAATTTCCTCTTTCCATTTTCTGTAACTTACAAGTTTAGAGCACTCTCAAACCATAGCTTGGGACCAGTTTTGATTACTGTGGAATCGTTAATTTTCGTTTGGGTATTTAATTTCGTGGATTTCGTGGGTCCGCTTATCCACGAAATCAAAGCCCTACGAATTTGAATGCAGAGATAATTAAGGCATCTCTTTTCAAAAATCAAAATCCACGAATTTATATCCCCACGAAATAGCCATTTAAGTAAAATCCACGAAAATTGAGCCCAACGAAAATAAATGAAATTACAGTATTTATCTGTTGTTTAACAACTTATTCGCCATGTATGCTCGTTTCAAGGCCGCCACATAGCCAGGATTGAGAAAATACTCTTAATTTTACTAGTTTTCATGGTCCAATACACGCCTCACCTTTCTGTCTGTTAATATCTGGACGCAGTTACACTGGGCTCAGTAGTTGGGATAAGGACACTTAAAATGTGTCTCTGAAATAACGGAAGCTTGAGCCGAGGTTCGAACCATCGACCTTCCAATTAGTATTCCAGCACGTTACCACTAGATCAGTGATCCATCCTGACCATGCAGTTTGAATAAAGGTCACCTGTATGATTAACGGCAACATAATTAACATAATTACATAACAAAGTAAGAAATATGTAATCATTGAAATGGTAGGCACATCAGTCGCTCTATAATGACCAACCCAACACAATGGCCATACCTGATTTGTCTATAGGTGACTTTCTTCTCAGATTTGAGAAAACGGGACTATTCAAAGGTAAAACCTCAATTATCCGAAATCGACGGGAACGAGATATTATTTCGGATTATCCATAGTTTCGGGTTACACGATTCGGATAATCGAGTTTATTCTACATTGATAAATACGTACAGGGGGAACCGGGACAGAAAATTCATTTCGGATAACACCAGGTTCTCGGATAATCCGAGTTCGGATAATAGAGGTTTTATTGTATACAGAATGAAGACCATTAGCCTAAATACAAGGTTACGCATACTTTCTTTTTAAGTAAGGTTTCACCAATAAGCATATTAAAACTGATGTCACAGTTTTCCCCATGGGTATGAAATATTTCTTTAAATTTTAGCAAAGCTCTTAATGTAATGTGCCTCGAATGAAATTCATATTATTTCTTATTCCCCAGAGAAATGCGTTAAAATTAATGCGTCATGAGTTTTGGTGTAGGCTACAACTCAATCGAAAATAAAAAAATTAAAGATAAAAAAATGAAACCTACCGTAACAAAGTTCTACTTATGTCTGAATTCATACTTTTTATTCTTTCAGGAGAACTATATACAATATTCAGAAATGCTCACAATTAATTTTACAGGGGTATTGAAGTGTGTGTTTTTCATCAAAGCCTCTGAGATGGTATGTTTTAAAATGATAGAAATAATTACCATACGTCGGAGAGCTGTATAACAGAGACGTAATCAATCACACAGGAACGAGATAGGGGGGGGGGGGGGTTAAAAGTTACAATAATAAAATATTGACGGTATATCTGACACAATGTCTTTGATCCGCGTTTTACGAAACTTCACATCATTTTGTTCTGCCTGGCCTGAGATTTTATTTCTTAGGTCCAAAATCAGACTTTTCTTGACTAATCGAGAAATGACCAGTCAAATTGACGACAGCGGCTATATATCGTAAATATATTGATAATTTATATTTGCATAAGTATTCATCTAAAATAAAGTTTTAAAAAAATCATGATTTAAAATCATTTTAAAAGAGTGACATTTTGAAAAATACTAAATGTAACAGATTGTATGTAAGTTTAAACCGGGTGTCGCGCTTGTATAATTTTACATTTACAGTCGTATTGAGCGGATACACCAAAGTAAAACGTACTGTGAATATATAATTACGTTAATTCTTTTTGTTCATACAAATTGGATACGCCTTTCTACTGTAGAAGAACACGGTTTGTCAATATTTAACATTACAATAATCTATAATTTATCTAACATTTGTACAGGACATAAATGCTATACGCAGTAATAGTTTAACAAGCTAGTGGCTATATTTTGATTATAAACATTAAATATGCATGAAATGTAAATACATTGAAATTAAAAATAAATTGACGATAATTTCGTACTCAGCTTGAATCTATAGCATGCCGGAACGTGTTCTAGCGAGATTTTTAATTACAAAAACATGACATCATTAGGCCATAAATTCAAGAATATTCATTACATTTGAGCCAAAATAAAATATAGTCAAACCTATGAACAAAGGCCATCCTTAGGGTAAGACATAATGTAGCCTTTTTGGTATGCTACCCTTGTATGGAGGTCATTTTGTTCTAAATAGTTAAAGACTGAATTTTAAAAGAATGGCCTACATTCACAGGTGGGCCTCTCCTTCGATGAAGCCTTAGCTTAGGTATGTCTGTTTGTACATTTAAATTTTGTTTTTGATTTTGAAATCGATTTATCTCGAACGCGTTTATCGATCACGATTGATAAAATGGCCATTAAGTTCCCATCGAAAGAGAAACTGGTTGTGTCCATTCGTTGGATTCCACAGGTAGGCCATGTTGGAAAGTAGCCCAGGAACAACAACAAAATAGCGGCCTGCCTATTATGGCCGAGGCACGTTCTTTAGACAAGCACCGATGGGTTCCGATTGGGAAATAACGGTGAGGTAGGGTCCTAGCAACTATTTTTATACATTCCGTTCTAAGACGGTACTCTCCTGGAGATTGTGTTTTGTCCTCAATATTTTGTATGTACCAGACAATGTTTTAACGCCGAGGGGTTCCGATTGGAGTTATTCGCCATTAATCGCCAAAGTCCGGAAAAGAAAACATTTTGTTGGGTTTTCGAGTTTTGTAGATTTTAAGTTGATATTAAACCTACTCGTAACTCATGCTCAATGATTTAGAAAGCATTCAAAACATTGATGATACATGACATGACATTTGTAGCCAATTTTAAACCTGGTATGAAAAACATTAATACTTAATTGGAAAGCAGTTGAAAGTTTGTGCATATAAAGTTTCATTTCTAATTAACAAATATGCATCATGGCCCAGTTGTAAAGTCGAAATACTGTTTCACATATTCTAAGAGACTTCCTTTTCGATAATTCAGTTAAACTGGCTTCACGTTTTTTTCTTCCCAAATCTAACGTGATTGATTGTCTTTTGTTATAAGATTCTGTGGACGCCATTTGATTAAATACTTCATCAAACGATGTACGATTGTCGAATATTGCTTGCGAGAGTAAAAAAAGACAAAATTTACTCACTACCGAACGAAAGACAATATCCTAACGATTTATTTACGTCCTGTCGGCTAGATACTTTGATGTAAGAATTATGTCAAACCTAAACAATCAAAGCATCGCATATATCTTTTTTCTATAAACACGTTTCTATATTTTGATTTTGTTAAAACATTTTCTCTGTACACTCATTCCTATATCTTGATATTGATAAAACGTTTTTCTCGGTAAACAATTACTATATCTTGAAATTATTACAAAAACGTTTTTCTTTGTTAACACAGTTTTTATTTTAAAAATGTTTTTTTTTATTGTAAACACATTTCTACATCTTGATATTGATAAAAAATAAAACTATTTTGTGTTTCTCTGTAAACACATTTTGATTTGATTATCAATTATATGTTTTCACGTCATCTGACTTGGTAACATATAATATGCTTTCACCATTTGCACATATATTTTATTATGGCTATGTATTAATGTATTATGTGTACAATGCCTAATAAAGATTATGTTATGTCTTTAGGCCAAACTAATGTTTGTTTCTGGTTTCCTGCTCATACAAATAGGATAGGTAGGTCGGGACTTTTTTGCTCTTAAACGCGCCTGGAATTGTAAAAAAGTGCGAAAGTGGATAGACTGGTTCCCGTTCCATGTTGTAGTGCACCAAAGGCTTTGTACATACAAGTCAACGGGAACCAGTTTAGATAGTGGATGCACCGTTTCTCGGCCCATTACTAAAACACGGAACGGTACGGAACGGAACGGTACGGAACGGAATGAAGTTAGGAATGCCTGGAAAAATTAGGGTAGGGTTAGTCTGGTTCCCGTCGTACTATAGTATTTTAGTACGATGTGACAAATGGCAGGTAATCAAGACTAAGGGTAGGGTCTGATAACCGGAAACAAACATTTTCTATGCCTTATTAAGCGAAGTTGTCATTTAATTGATAATTATTTAACTTAGTATGTATTTCATCGAAACTGATGCAAACAAACCATGTTCACATCAAGGTCTTTTTTCGACAACCGTAAAAATCAAAGTACTGAAAGTACTAATAAAAACTGAACTTACGTAGACTTGCACTGCAACATAGAACGGGAACCAGTTTAACAAATACTAGTATATGGCGTAAAACGTAAAATGTAAAACTTTTGTCCGCATAAAAGTGCATGCGCGCTGAACGATATACGACTATGGAAAGCTGAAGTATCGTTCAGTTTCCAAAAAAAAAAAATGAACAACACAACATGTCAAAAAGGCTAAACATGAATCACTTAAGTAACGCATACCTGTGAATAAAATGAGACGGTCTTTAGATTAAGGTGACAACATAATCAAAATAAAATGAGATAGAAATTGTACAAGTCCTTCAAAAATGCAAGACTCCGGAGAAAACATCATTTAATTGGCATTACATTCCATTACACCAAGTTGCGAAAGCATAAATGCTAATAAAATGTTGTACGCAGTTTTATCTCACAATTTATTACACCCGAATAAAACATTTCTAAGTGATCATTCTACATGAATAAATGTGGAAGTCATCGTACAATGGCGTACAATATGTCCCAGCTAGCTATTTCCACCCTATTATCTCATTCTTTTCTTCCTAAATTGCTCCAGAAATGTCGATAAGAGTTGCTGTAAATCAAGGAATGTTAAAACACTCTCCTGTGGTCATTATCCTATTTTACAGAAAGCTGTTAACCAACAACAGACAAAGTAATTCTTTTCCATACACGTAAGTAAATTCTCACTTAACAGTCAGTGGATGTTGTCTGTCTCGCGAATAAAAATCGCAGTAATTGCATAAGCCGAACGTTTATCACCCTACAAGATGGACTGGCATTATCTTAAGCGAAACACAAGTTTTTGTTTGTCTTAAAAGTAATACCTTTATCGCGGTAAAAACTGTAAACGACATTCAGTGAAATGAGGTATTTTAGTCACATTTTGCCTTTATTTAGAGGTGCAATCAAACTTGTGGACAAGAATACATTGCTTAAATTAAATTCCACGGCCAATTTCTCGGGAAACTTCTTTTTTCCTGTCATTTCCAGATTTATTTTGGTATAATAATGTTCTATAAACTTATCATTTAGTAAAATAATCATTTATGCATGTATGCATGCTACTATGAAACTAAGCCATCAAACTATGCATTTAATTACATACATGTACTTGACAGTACAGCCAAGGCTGTACTGGACCCATAATGACATTGACCTTGACTGGACAATTGTGTGTGTTTTTTTTTAAATATTATCTATTTTTCAAATAAATTGTCGTTCGTCGCCGAAATGCTAAAGTGGCAGGACAGCGTATAGTCGCACGTCGGTGACGTTGGCAGTGGCGGAGATGACATATCCAACGGTATAATTCAAAGCAAAGTGTGACATCCCAAAGAACTGAGAAACGATTTATTTGTCCACATTCGAAGTTGAGCCATGGGCGAAATTAGATAATTATAATCTCCGAAGAATAACGGCCCTAATTTCGATGTAATAAGATTACGTCACTAAGAATTAAACCAGTAAAGAAACATTTTACTTTAATGTGACATGTTTTCTCTTGTAAAAGAAAAAAACTGGATAAGCGATCTTGCATAAAACGTATAAATTACTAGTAGTCACTGAATTTGGATTTTTCTTATACATCTACAACATCTTCGATATAATCATATTCTAAAAGTAAAGCATATATTTCTCCACCCGAGTATCTTCCCATTCTTTACATGTAGACATAGGCAGATATCACGCGGACAGAACTTTAAGAAGCATGTTATATTGCTTGTTTTCACTTTGAGTAGGTTTTACGCCATTTTTAAACGGCAATTCAGTTATATACGGCGACCGGTTTAGCTAACCAGTTTTCCTGGACTGTATTCTGACCAGTACTAATTTACCAGTCCACGAGGAGCCGGCCACTTTACTACATATGACGGAAACCCAACAAATTGTCAACTTTTCACCAAAGGGTATGACCGACCATGACTGGGATTCAGACCCTAATCGCTGAGCGCACTAAGCACATAATTGTTCATCATGTAATCAATATGATATTGAAGATGAGTACCATTTTATTTTGTCATGTCCATGATATGCTATCGATTCAGTATTATACAGAAATGTGACATTGCTATTGAAGCCGGTCTCGTCCTGGACAGTCGCTCTCGTGAGATTTGTGTTGTCTTGACTCTGTGCATGTTAAGGGTAGATCATTACGACTTTTAAGTACGATAATGATTAGCCCCGTCCCTGTGCGCCAGTATTTTATGACGCCATGACTTGGGTCATCGCGGTAAACAAACGATAATAGAATTAAAACCGTGGCCCGTTGTTCGATATACAATGTATATGCTAATTTTCCTAAGTCATTGAATAGCAATTGCAATAATTATATCAATATGTATTGATCTACATAGATTAATCTAGTACTATGGGGTTCATATGTGAAAAATATTTTTAGAAAATGATACGTCATACTTACCAACAATTTGCGATTGCTTGTTTACGATTTAGTTGAACTGTACGTATCTTCCAGATTTCCGGTCTATCAAAAGCATATGGCGACTTCATATCGTCTTTGAAAGATATCGCGATAATCGACAGTGAAGATATTTTGAGCAACCCCATTTACCCACAGTAAAGTGTAAATATGTTATAGTAACTACTCGCCCACAATTGATATTTAATCATATCGTTTCATATGCTATCTAAGTATAGTGATCGTACTTCAGAAGCGGCATCATATAACATAATAATCAAGTTTCATTTCAGAAATCGAAATAGCCTTTGACTCAAAATTAAGTGCCTGTCATATTCTGTTATAATGTACGTGATTTAGTCGTGCGCACTTAAAAGATCTCTTCTGATGACAGTTCATTAGTTTGTGAATGTTAAGAGTTTCCCGCGAATACACCGATGCTATAGACAACCGATAATTGTCGAGAAACATTTAATTATTGGAAATTCCGAATTATAATACCCACAGGCGCTTGGAATTAATACGGAAAGCGCTTACGTGCCCCGGAGCAATCAAAGATGACACTATTTGTCATAAAGCGTTTAGAGAATCTATAATTATTCATCTCTTTGCTATAAGCAATCAAATTCCGGATTTCGTCACGTGACGGTCAAATAGTTCTCTGATTATTCCAAATTATCATACGCGCAGAATTGTGCCGGTTTTATTGAAGTTCGATTTTTGGAAACTGAACGTTAATTCAACTCTCCATAGCCATCACTCGCATTTTGCGCATGAATTTTGATGCGGACCGAAGCACTACGTTTTTCTACATCCGCCACGAAATTATTAAACTAATTCCGTTCTATGTTGCTATGCAAATATATGTAAGTTCAGTTTCCATCGGAGTACTTTCAGTACTTTGATCTACTCCGGCAAGACTAGTACATGCATGTAATGATACTTAAATACCAGAATACAAAATTCGGGATTGACTTATTGATATTTACATAAGGTCATACTGTGATGATATACATGTATCATTCTTAAGCAAAGGGGATTGTCACGAAAAAAAACACCTAAAAAATATATGGGTTACATGAAAAAAATAGGATTGTTTTTCGTGACAATCCCCTTTGTTCTTAAGCAAACATTTGTTGATTTCACAGAGAAAATAAACATCTTAATAAATTCAATTTTCTGTTAGCCAGCTGGAAAGCTTACTCACATGTGAACACTACTGTCTAGCTGGTCCCGAATGGGATTCAGACCTACTGTGGTAAGCTAGTGCATGTTTTCAAGACTGAGGCCATAACCAGTGCACCACGGAGGCAACCCATCAGTACCGATCAATTTTGTTAAACAACTCTATATTTGTAAGCTCAGTGTTCTAATGTTCGCAAATTGCTAATTTAATGGATAGTCTTTAAACCCGATTTAATTAGTAGATCTAAGTAATTTACCTCTGAAAGTAAACTGTTAATTGCTGCCATTAACGATTTTATGTGTTCGCTCATTAATTAGTAAGATTCAATTAACAGTTAAGTGTTCGAAAATAAAGCAACATCACATTACCTCATCAACAGTCAAGTTTAATTCTGGAGAAACTTACGCAGACAGTATAATTTATGCGTTTAAAATACCAATCAGTGGAAGACCGGATTGGGGAAGCGAGATAAAGGGAAGGCAGATATATAGAAATAACAGGAGACAAGGAGGTTACAGCGCGAGAGAAAGCATAGGTGGAAGAGTTGGATAAGGAAGAAAGTAGAACACAAATGATAATAATAGACAAGGAAGATGAAGAGGAGGCAGGTATAAGAAAGAATTGGGGGAACAGGAAAGAGCGAGAGAGAGAGAAAAAATAGGATGGAAAGACGTAGGGAAGGGGGTAGAAAACAAATAAAACGTGAACAGTGATGGAAGGGAGATGAAGAGCAGATATAGGGATAATTTAGGGATAAGGAAAGAAAGAAAGGAAGAGAAAAATACATGGAAGAGAAGGAGAGTGTGAGGAAGAATATCAGATGATCAGGTGAAAGTGATTTATGGTAGATGTAGAGAGGGCAGATATAGGGAGAAATTAGGGGGCGAGGAACAAGAAAAAGAAAGTAACGAGGGATATACATATAGAAGAATACAGACGAAGGATGAACATTGATATAATGAATGTTAAGAGCAGGCGGTGATGAGGGGAAAGAGAAGGGTAGAAGATGAAATAAGGTGTGTTTAAAACACAAGATGAAATAGGGTGTGATTAAGGGACAAGATGAAATAGGGTGTGATTAAGGGACAAGATGAAATAGGGTGTGATTAAGGGACAAGATGAAATAGGGTGTGATTGAGGGACAAGATAAAACTGGATGTGATTAAGGGACAAGATAAAATAGGGTATGATTTAGGGACAATATGAAATAGGGTGTGATTAAGGGACAAGATGAAATAGGGTGTGATTAATGGACAAGATGAAATAGGGTGTGATTAAGGGACAAGATAAAACAGGGTATGATTAAGGGACAAGATGAAATAGGTGATGATTAATGGACAATATGAAACAGGGTGTCATTAAGGGACACGATGAAATAGGTTGTGATTAAGGGACAGGATGAAATAGGTTGTGATTAAGGGACAAAATGAAATAGGGTATGATTAAGGGACAAAATGAAATAGGGTATGATTAAGGGACAAAATGAAATAGGGTATGATTAAGGGACAAAATGAAATAGGGTATGATTAATGGACAATATGAAATAGGTTGTGATTAAGGGACAAAATGAAATAGGGTATGATTAAGGGACAAAATGAAATAGGGTATGATTAAGGGACAAAATGAAATAGGGTATGATTAATGGACAAAATGAAATAGGGTATGATTAATGGACAATATGAAATAGGGTGTGATTAAGGGACAATATGAAATAGGGTATGATTAAGGGACAAAATGAAATAGGGTATGATTAAGGGACAAAATGAAATAGGGTATGATTAAGGGACAAAATGAAATAGGGTATGATTAAGGGACAAAATGAAATAGGGTATGATTAAGGGACAAAATGAAATAGGGTATGATTAAGGGACAAAATGAAATAGGGTATGATTAAGGGACAAAATGAAATAGGGTATGATTAAGGGACAAAATGAAATAGGGTATGATTAATGGACAATATGAAATAGGGTATGATTAAGGGACAAAATGAAATAGGGTATGATTAAGGGACAAAATGAAATAGGGTATGATTAAGGGACAAAATGAAATAGGGTATGATTAATGGACAATATGAAATAGGGTGTGATTAAGGGACAATATGAAATAGGGTATGATTAATGGACAATATGAAATAGGGTATGATTAAGGGACAAAATGAAATAGGGTATGATTAAGGGACAAAATGAAATAGGGTATGATTAATGGACAATATGAAATAGGGTGTGATTAAGGGACAAAATGAAATAGGGTATGATTAATGGACAATATGAAATAGGGTGTGATTAAGGGACAAGATGAAATAGGGTGTGATTAGGGGACAAGATGAAACAGGATGTGATTAAGGGACAAGATGAAATAGGGTGTGATTAGGGGACAAGATGAAATAGGGTGTGATTAAGGGACAAAATGAAACAGGGTGTGATTAAGGGACAAAATGAAATAGGGTGTGATTAGGGGACAAGATGAAGAAAGGTTGGTAAGAGGGAAAACAGTAAAGTGACTGAACATCAAAATAACGAATTACACATGCAAAGATTAAAAACTTCATGACTAAGTCATTGATGCCTCTACATTGATATAAAGAATGAATATTTATCTAATTAAAACGACAATTGTTACTTGTTACCATTTCTCAAAGGCACAATGCCTTCTGTTTCGACGAATCTGTTTTTACAACGTGATTGACGATCTGAATGTCTTTGATTTAGAATTATCTACTTTCATCTCTTTTTGATCTGAATAAACTTAATCAATATGCAACCTATGTAGTGTCATTCATCGATTAATTACCGAGGCTTTCTATTTCAGAAAATACATTACGCCAATATATCTCGTTAAAATTGTTTTAAAAGAAAAGAAGTGATCAAGCCCGTAGTTCGTTAGTGTCTTTTCAAGTAACATCAGACTGGAGATGACGTTTCATCCGGCAGTTTCCTCATTAGAAACTGTGCGAGATAAAACGTAAAGGCGATTAGGCAGTCATTTTATACAAAGGTTGTCTAGACTTTAATGTAAGCTTAAAACTATGATTACATTTTAGTTCAAATCATGGAAGATAATGCGAATAAATAAGAGATGTTATTTCTTACATTATGAGAAAGTTGTGACAAAATTTAACTTTAAAAAACGTATTAAGATTTCGAAATACTTCCGGGGAATTTGGAAATGTGTCTTTTTCTAAAATCGAATTCTGACATCATTAAATTTTTAAATATGTTAAAACTTTTATTAACATTTCTACAGTATATAATAGCTCGTATTTATTCAGTATTGAGTCTGACCCAACTCCGTTGTCGAGTGGTTGAGGTCGCTGACTTCAAATCACTGTACCCTCTCACTGATAGAAGGCCGTGGGTTCGAGCCCCGCTATACCGACCATGTCTCTATATGTGAGAACTTAGGCAGTTGCTTACGGAGGATGGGAGTCTAGTACTGGTTCTTATCAGGAACGATGATTAGGTAAACTGTCCGCCTCAAATGACTCTCCGATTGTTGTGAAAGGGCGTAAAACGCAAATAAACAAATCAAACAGTATTGAGTCCATTTTACTAACACGACACTTACTAGGATAACAGACGCTAAAACAAATAATTGATTACTATGAACAAACGTTAAGGGTACCTGATCCTTATTAATATTAACTTTCAACCATACAACAGTTTGACATGTTGGACCATTTGACTTTATTTCTTAAAGGGTGGTAATGTTATTAACTGGTACTCTCTCTCTTTTCTATGATTATAATTATAGCACTGTAATTTCATGTTTACAAAATAACACGATTTTGAAAAAAATTCTGATGAATAATTTATAGATCTACAAATCAAGTTTAATGCTCGTATTAGACTCTGTAATCCTTAATACATTGAGTGTAGGTTATTTGAGAGCTTAATTTAGAGCTCATTTTATAGGACTGAGTTTGAGTGCTCATATTATAGAACTCAGATATGAGAGCTCATATTATAGAGCTGAGTTTTGAGAGCTCATAATTATGATCAAACTGAGATTTGAGAGCTCATATTTTAGATCTAAGATTTGAGAGCTCATAATTATTATAGAGCTGAGGTTTGAGAGCTCATATTATAGAACTGAGAGTTGAGAGCTCATATTATAGAGATGAGGTTCGAGAGCTCTTAATTTTTATAGAGCTGAGGTCTGATAGCTCATATTATAGAACTGAGGTTTGAGAGCTCATACTATAGAGGCGAGATTTGAGAGCTCATATTATATAAGTTAGATTTGAGAGCTCATATTTTAGAACTGAGATTTGAGAGCTCATATTTTAGAACTGAGATTTGAGAGCTCATATTTTAGAACTGAGATTTGAGAGCTCATATTATAGAACTCAGATTTGAGAGCTCATATTATAGAACTGAGATTTGAGAGCTCATGTTATAGAACTGAGATTTGAGAGCTCATATTATAGAACAGAGATTTGAGAGCTCATGTTATAGAACTCAGATTTGAGAGCTCATGTTATAGAACTCAGATTTGAGAGCTCATATTATAGAACTGAGATTTGAGAGCTCATATTATAGAACTCAGATTTGAGAGCTCATATTATAGAACTAAGATTTGAGAGCTCATGTTATAGAACTAAGATTTGAGAGCTCATATTATAGAACTAAGATTTGAGAGCTCATATTATAGAACTAAGATTTGAGAGCTCATATTATAGAACTGAGATTTGAGAGCTCATGTTATAGAACTGAGATTTGAGAGCTCATGTTATAGAACTGAGTTTAAAGGGCTTGTGTGATGGAACTTAGATTACAAGTGTTGAATTGATTGTGCGAGATTAGATTTATGTTTAACGCACTTATGGTAATGCTGTTATGACAAAATGTGGATTAGAAACGAATCTAACAAAGGATCCAGAAATATGTTTAGCCTAACACGTGGTCCACATAAACACATTTTGCCTGTAAATAATGAATTACTAGTATACCGTTGATGGGAGCATTCAATCGTTTTTTACTGACTTAAGAAATTATAGTTCTTACTCCGGTGAAAGTTTCAAGCCACACGAGTACAGACAGATGGCATCGAAACTATTGTTTTATGGTCCCTTTGGACGGCCTGTGTGTATTATTTAGCTGTCTTATAGACAATGTATGTACACCAATGTTCCATAAATGTGTGTAAGTAATGACCTTTTTACGGCTTTGGGTAGCAATGTGGTTATTATCGATGAATAGTCGGCCGTCAACACAACACTTAAATGTTGTTGATGGTGTGCAATGAAATAGCGTGCCACCTCGACTAATACAACCTAATTGGGTAATAAAAGGACATAGTCTTCACCGATAGTTTGTTCGTTTTTATTGGAAAACATAAGAGGATTTTATCAATAAAAGCACTGACTTAGTGCCCAATGGTGAATACGCCGTGCCAAAACAAATAGGACAGACTATGTGTTTATTCAGTGAGTAATTATTTTAATTTTGAAGCAGAATGAGAAATACGTTTAATTGATATGTTTAACAATCAATGAATTTATTGCCAGTATAGTAGAGGAAAGGTTATCTAAGAGAGTGCTGAAATGATATTGCAATTAGAAGTATTGTGTTATTATTACTAGTATCCTATCCCGTAGTCGCTAGGACCGTGGGAGCAGCTATAATGGAAGAGATGACAACCACTTTATCAAGTTTGAGTTGATGTTGTTTAACCTCATAGTTGACCATAGCGCTTCATGCCAAACTCTGTCAAAAGCTTTTTTGAAATCTATAAATAAATGCTATAAGTCCTGTTGATGTTGAAGGTAGTTTCCACATAGTAATCTTAGGTCGAAGATCTGCTCAGTTGTACTACGGCCTGTTCTGAAACCTGCCTGTTCCTAAGTTATAATCCTATCCGCCTGAGGTCTCAGTCTGTTTAAGATGATCGTAAGCATGACTTTGCTAGGATGGCTTTTAAGGCTAAGGGTGCGGTAGTTGTTGCACATTTGCGGGTTATTTTTTGTCGGAATTGTTATAACAAGTGACTGAATCCAAGGTGCTGGCCATTTCGCTGAATTCCAGATCTTATTGCAAATTAGCAACAGTAAGCCAGTCATATCATCACCCCTTCTTGTACAAGTTCTGCTGGGATGTTATCAACACCAGGTGATTTGCCTTATTATTTATGAAGTGATTAATTTTAAAAATTCACGTTTAAATGTACTTGTCCTGTAAAAATGGTATAATTCATTTTTTAGTGTTTTACAACTTAAAATGTCAGTCTAGATTACCAATAGCAAGATATGCAATGCGCCTTAAACGAAATGAAGAAAAGACACGTATTGATGACAAAAGATAAAACATTTAAAATCTTAACATATTTAGCAAAAAACTAGCTTTTCTTTTTCAGATAAGTTCACTATCCGAATACTGGTACAGTTGAGTATGAATTCGTAATGCCTCTTGCTAAAGTCATTTCTTTGTATAAAGAGTAACCATTGGTTAGAGTGTTTTTCACAGACGATCGTTGAGTCAGGTTTGTCAGCAACATTGTAAATAAGATTTCTAAGACTGCGTTGTTTGCGCCAATAAATACCGACAACTAGACTAGATTTTTATAATTTGTTTGTTCGTTTCAACATCTAAGATCTGTTCCAGACAGAACTATTTAACATGTCGTGTCTGACTAATTCTTTAACACGGAATTCCCATATATCGGTCTTTTGGGGCAAGATCTTTCAATATAATCCTAGTCCGAAATTACTAAGAATTTTATTACTTAAACATTAAGACATTGTAATTTTTGTTGTTGTTGGAAGCACATAAAAACATACCCAGTTCGCGACTTCAATTTCAACGCCGTGCGAGATTCACACATAACACCAGACTGTTAATTTCAGTACATTGATTTTCCATGATTTTCCTCACTTGTCTATTTTTTAACACAATCCATTCTTAGTGTAATAAACCAAACGATTGGCCCTCAGCGTAAATTCAAAAAAATAATCACCAAACTTCTCGAGAAATTACGGCAACACAACAGACCATACTTTTTGGCGTCTACCCAATAGCTTTAAATGGCAAATCAGAAGTACGAGTCTATTTGTTGATGAATCGTTAATTCTTACAAATACGTTTTTTCCAAAATGATCTTCATTTTGTGATCAGGTTTACATGCCCTTAACATGACTACTAGTATCTTTGGAAATAGAGCGACAGTTCAGCTTGTCTTAGCCAACACTCGCAAATGCTAAACTAGTTCCCGTTCCACGTTGCAGTGCAAGTCTATGTTAGCTCACTTTCCATGAGTACTCTCAGAACTTTGACTTTATATCCTTGTCGCCGGTGCACATTATAAACACGTCTTCTTTTCTCTAAACAAATAAAACTGATTAATAAAAATAGTCCCTTGATTTAAACAAATGATTCCCTTCTCAAGCGGGTTGCACTGGAGTATCTCATGAAAAAATACCAACAAACAAAATAACACAGTATTAAATAGTCTCATTGCATAGTTTTTCATCAAAGACTCCCTTGTATTAGTATTTTGTCCAGTATTCAACAAAGGCGGTAATTATGGCGTTGGTCCAATGTTATACAGCTTTAATATCGTTGGTGCCAGGCGTAAATCTAGTAAATATAGAAAAGGGAATACCACTTTTTTTAGATTTCATTATAACGAACAATATACAATATAGAACAGATAAGATACCCAACTTATTGATAATAGTTTATATTTCAATACATAGGACTTTACAGTCCATGAGTACATAGTGCACACATTTACATCACATATAAACAAATTTAAACATATAAATCAATGGCAATGGTAATACTGATGTATATCAAACGTTTTTGCAAATATAATGATAATAAACATACGTTCATTGACAACAATAAAACTGAACAAATAGAACATGAAAAATACTTCCAAAATTGAAATATATATAATAAAGTGTCTTTGCAGTTAGTCATCAAATATAAAATGTATGAGAGAACAGTGAGTATAGACTAGTAGTAATGTTATACTTTCACGTAAAGAGTTGAATAGAAGCTGCCTAAGATATACCTAAGTAAAATATGAAAGAAAGTAACCGACTGTATTGGGATTTTATTGTGATAAACCAAGTATAATATAGAACAAATAAGATATCCAGCTTTTTCATTTGTTTGTCTAGATGTACACGCTATTTATCCATTCATGAGATCTAACAAGTTTTTACATTCATTAACACTTAGTCTACCCATATCGTCTATATTTACTGATGTAGGGTTTATCACGAATTCATCTACAATAAATATATGTCTAGTTTCGCGAAGTTGACGTATCATAGTTAGCAGGTCATCAAATATCCGCGAATATCATTCTGTAAGTTTTTGCAAGTACACAATAAAAGTCTTTGGTGTATGTATTATTGATGTAACGATAGAGGTTTTTTGTCGTTGTTTTTTATTGACTTTACAGAAATTATATCTGACTTGAAAACATTATGCGTTTACATAGTCCATACCATTAGCAGGGAATTATTCATCCGAAAATTACATGTATCCGAACAAGATTACTTTTTTTCGTTTAGTAAAAGTGTTAAGTGGTTTGCCGAAATTGTTGTAAGAAGTCTGATTGGTAAGCTATACAGGACGTTCTCCTGACAGCCCAGATAATGTATCTATGTTTCTTAGTAATGCTAAATTGTCACGGTATGATGCGAACATGATCTGAAAATGAGATCTAAAAGAATACTCTGTGGTGTGGAAATGCGCTAAGTACGTACATTTCGCATCAAATAAACAAGGGTCAGCGGTCACAAACAATGGCCGTAATATTTCTCTGTTTTTGGTATTTCACGTGAGCTGTTTTTTTCTGTGTAGTTTTCAAATATTTTTTTTCTATATCCTTTTTATCTAAACGCAATGACTATCTACCCATACGGCAAACATATATACGTTTTAGAAAAAATGAGCACAAAAGTGAGATTTGAGTTGGAAGAGCAATCTCAAGTGAAATTAACTTTTACCAAGAATTTTACTTAAGAAAGAACGAACACAGTTGTAATGTTCAGGTTTCTTTATTGTGCAGTTTTTTGTCCCTCCGTGCCACGAAAATATTGTGAACTGTAAGTTTTGGATTCCGACCATTCCAAGGCGGTACTCCATTGTGAGTTTGTCCTCCCCTCGTACCAATTATTTTCGTAATGTGTAGTATGTTTGAAAATGTTCGTGTTTTATTGTATGAATTATGTTCATCTGCATTGTTAAGTTTAAAAGAGCTTAATAAATGTAAAATTAACACTAAAAGCAGGTTTTTTTTGTCATAATCGTAAAAATAATTTTGGGTCTATGCATTTTTTTAGATAAGTCGGCCGGGTTGATGCATACCAACATTAAAATTTTCTAAAGATGACCTTGGTAATAATTATTGTGTTTATTTGTATTCACTTTGTTATGCTGTCAACTTTCATATGCATCTGAAAACATTCATTTCAGGAAAGAATGTTAACTACCAGTCGCTGTACCGTCGAATACCAGGGTACTATCTTAAAGCCATGCCGCAGAAGATTCTTGTAAATACCACCGTGGAGTTGTGCGCATCGTACTGCGCAATGGAGGTGGATTTTGAATGTAAATCATTCGATATCGACAACACTGATATCGAATGTCATTTGCATAACCACACCCACTCTGAGAAGTTGGTTGGTCTGCAGCACGCGCTGGGATTCGATCATTACAGAAGTAAGTGTATAATTTTCACTTTTCAAGAACAAAATACCACAGCAATAATAAATTGGTCACAGCCAAACTTGAAGTAGTAAACCAGCTGCGGGAAAGAAGTTTTATCATTTTTTTCTACTCCTGAATGACAGTGTCAAACTGGCCACGACGTTTTAAAACTTAAGAACAGTCTCTGAGCTCAAATCTCAATTCCATTCTCGAAGTGTTATAAAGAAAAAGCAGAATTGGTAAATGTTTAAATACAGCATTCGGGGCATTTATACTGACAGAATAATCTATCAATCTTGTCATTATTGTCTGATCATACTTAACCAGGAAGTATTAAAAGACAAGATATAAGATTGGGGCTTTGAAAAAAAACGATCTCAGATTTATTATTTCATAACATCGACCCTGAATTGTTGTAACAACTGAAATAGTGTGTACCATGATACAGAAACAACTTTTTAATCAGAAAATATTTAAAGTCGCAAACATCTCAAAGCGGAAAACATCTCCAGTTCGAATACCTCTCTAATTAAAATTCATCTCTGAATAAAACATAGTCTTAAGTCGAAATATGTGAATATAAGAGAGGTTTTATAGTTTTAATTCAGATGTCGCTAACATTTTATAAATGTCATTAAACACTGTGCACGTTTCTCAGAATGCGTTTAAAATGTAATAATTTTGTTCCTAGACGAATATATTCCAACAATATTCTCTTTTATGAGGTACACATGTTTTATACAGTTTTATGTGTTATCCTATATCACAATGTAGCTGTTGCAGTATTTAATGCGATTCTTAAAGCTTTAGATCGTTTTTACGCTATGCTAGAAGGAACATTAATACGTCCCCAATCCGGGTTCCAGTCCCGGTCGCGGCAGGCCATTAAGTATACCTTTCTTTGAATTGTTTACCTAATTCTCGATTAATAAATACCCTCTCCTTGTAGAAGGGTAAGTTAGTGCTAGTTAGTTGGTCAACAAAAACAGATTAGGTGACCCTGCCGCCGTCTATAACTGAAGTAGCATTGAAAAAAAATGGGAACATATGCATGAAACAAGATGAAAATATTGTGGAAAAACAGAAATCGATTCGTCGGTTAAAATGGTTTCTTACTAGATCTACAAGAAATCTGTATTGACTTATTTGATGTAATAAAGAAAAAAGTTCTACAGCTTTACATAAAACCATCAACATCGTAATTTTACTTTCCAGACGGCGCGTAAATTCATTTCTCCATTTCCTATAATATCCCTATTGAACAAAGATAGGAACACATCGCTTCGTAAAACATGAAAAGGCAAAAGATTAATATCCGGAAATGTTCGACAGAAACGTTTTATCAATGAACTGGTCCGGACTTTATCTGCAACCAGTCAAATTGTTCGTGAATTCCACATTGATTAACGAGTCAGTGAGGTCTCTTCTATTACTGCATTTGAACCTTAGATGATTTTACAAGGGAACATATATCATGTCCTGGGACATTTAGTGACAGTATTAAAGAAGGCATTCAAGAAATGAGAAGAACGAGTCGATCGGTCGCTCTAATTTATGATTTCCAAGACCCGAATATATCAATCTTATGTTACGGTACTCTCAGACTGCTCTTGGAGTAAATTTGATGAGAATGTTTGAGGACTAACTTAATAATAGAAATGTACTCAATCCGAGATTTCCTACCTTCTTTTCACATGATAAATGCATACATCTCCCTTATAAAGTGTATTTATAACTTTTTTATGTTTTATGCATGCATATTATAATAATAAAAAAATATATATAATTATAACCATGAATGCTACCAATTCATATGTAATTGTAAATACAGTACAACCTCTCCAGAGCGGCCCTCTCTTGAACAACAACCCTTCTTACAACAAGAGTATGATTTTACTAGTAATTTAACCTCTCTATAGAGCAACAAACTCTCAACAACAACAGAATTATGCTACTCAGAAAGGGTGTTGCTTTGGAGGGGTTATACTGTATGCTGTTGTCCGCATGGGCCAGTTGGCCTATTGGATCTGTAAATTAAGTATCTATCATTTCAAAACCTGGAAACTTTGATATATCAAGGATGTACTTGTAATAACAACATTAACTCTTGGTAAATTCAAACACGTTTATAAGTCTGGCAGGAATACAGGTCCGGGGAGCAGGCCGCCGTATATAACTGAAATATCTTCGACAAAAACCGACGTAAAATGCACTGAAACAAATACAATTTAAAGGGGCATGTCCTACAACTTGGTGCATCTAGAATCAAGGCAAAATGATGATAAATTAGAAGTTTGTAAAGAAAAAAGCCGACGAAGAAAGATTCAGCCAAATATTCATCAAATCAAAAATAAAATCACAAAAATATGTATTTGTGACACATCCATTTAGTCATGGAAATGTCATGTAGTCGTCAGAGAAGTATGTCAACAATTAGCAAATTTGAAATTCACTTCTTCTTTGAAGTGTGCATGTCCGTAAGTTTCCATAAAAGATCGGAAAATCTTTGGAATTTGTTGTACAATTTTTGGATGGAAGTGATTTATTATTCATAGCTATGATTTTTGCGACTAGTACTTAAACTTATTATATAGTCAGTCTATGACCCAAGTTCTTCTTGCAATTATCCATTATATTTTGTTTTACATTTCCACCACATTTTTACACTTTCACAGAATGTTTGTCAGTTGTAGGGTATGCCCCTTTAAAAGTCATGCTTGCATTTATACTTTCTTATTTTAGTATTCTGAAAAAATGCGACAATAATGTATTTGTGGAAACACTAAACCTCCTGAGTGAATATTTGAATTAATGCTCTTTTATGTCAATGTTCAGTTAGATCCTATTAAATATGTGCGTAATATACTTTTATTCATGTAAATATTTTATGGATTGTTCTTTCATTGACGGATTCAACAAAGATCTGTCCATCATTTGGAATATTCGTACAATATAATAACTTAAGACTATGTCGGCCGATGCGTACTCACCGACTGAGTTGTCAGTAAATAACGGAAACCAGAAAGCAAGATCTCTGCAGTCTGTGGTCTTGTGTTTAGAATTTTGCTCGTAAAGAAAGGCTTACGTTTACGAGTTGAGCAGTAAACCTAAAATAACATTGAAGGGGCCAAAACACTAAATATGTAAATTAGGGGAGGGGCTAAGTGACCAGGATAATTTAATAATAAGGAGGAGTCGAAAGCCTATGATAACAAAACAGGGAGTGGCCAAAACGCTAAGTATAAAAACTAGGACAGGAGCCAAACGACCAAGATAATAGAATGGATGAGTCGAAAAAACTTAGTCTACAAACAGAAATGGCCATAACACTAAGCATAAACACTAGGGGGAGAGCCAAATGGACAGGATGATCACAATGAAGAAATGAAAGACTAATGTAGCAATACAATGAGGGGCCGTAACTTGGTGGGAGGAGCCAAATGACTAGGATTATAAACAAGGAGTATTCAAAATATTGACATAACAAACAGGGAGGAGTCAAAACCTACAATATGAATGGACAAACCGAGGGACCGCGATAACAAAGTGGACGTACAAAAGATAACTGCAGGCCTGGCTGAAATGGGCTAATGAACAACATAGCACTTGATATGGCATACTGTCCGTTTGATTATATCGCATGTGAAAATTAAAAATCTTTAAAATTCTCACACGTAATAACATTCAGATCACTCTGATTAAGTTGTACGGAACTGACAACGATAAATACTTCATGTCCGTGAAGTTGGCAGCCCAGCAGCCTAGCAGCCTAGCAGCGTGAAGTTGGCAGCCCAGCAGCCTAGCAGCCTAGCAGCGTGAAGTTGGCAGCCCAGCAGCCTAGCAGCCCAGCAGCGTGAAGTTGGCAGCCCAGCAGCCTAGCAGCCCAGCAGCGTGAAGTTAGCAGCCCAGCAGCCTAGCAGCCCAGCAGCTTAATATATTTCTACAGTTAAACTGCACCACAAATCATGCAAAACTTAAAAACGCATGAAGTAATAACATTATGTTGCTGTCATGTTTATTAGAAGAAAAAAATACGATTTTTATCGATTTTGTGAATCTGGCAGTGTAGCGGCCGCATAGCGGACTATTATAGTCAAACATAAAATGCACAAGAAATCCGGCTAAACACTTACGAATCGATGATATAATTCGATTTTATACCTTTAACGTTCATTAGATGAGAACTTACACATTTTTTTTTTTTTGTGAAGTTGGCAGCCCAGCAGCGTCACAGCGTAATCTATATTTCTACAGATAAACTTTACAACTAATCAAGAAAAATACTTCAGAATGCATAAAATAATGTCAGTCTGTTGTTTAAACATTAATTAACAGAAAATATATAATTTTCATATATTTTTCTTCAATGTGAAATTAGCCGCTGCTAGCAGCGTGAAGTTGGCAGCCCAGCAGCGTAACAGCGTAATCTATATTTCTACAGATAAACTTCACAACAAATCAAGAAAAATACTTCAGAATGCATAAAATAATGTCAGTCTGTTGTTTAAACATTAATTAACAGAAAATATATAATTTTCATATATTTTTTTTCAATGTGAAATTAGCCGCTGCTAGCAGCGTGAAGTTGGCAGCCCAGCAGCGTAACAGCGTAATCTATATTTCTACAGATAAACTTCACAACAAATCAAGAAAAATACTTCAGAATGCATAAAATAATGTCAGTCTGTTGTTTAAACATTAATTAACAGAAAATATATAATTTTCATATATTTTTTTTCAATGTGAAATTAGCCGCTGCTAGCAGCGTGAAGTTGGCAGCCCAGCAGCGTAACAGCGTAATCTATATTTCTACAGATAAACTTAACAACAAATCAAGAAAAATACTTCAGAATGCATAAAATAATGTCAGTCTGTTGTTTAAACATTAATTAACAGAAAATATATAATTTTCATATATTTTTTTTCAATGTGAAATTAGCCGCTGCTAGCAGCGTGAAGTTAGCAGCCCAGCAGCGTAACAGCGTAATCTATATTTCTACAGATAAACTTCACAACAAATCAAGAAAAATACTTCAGAATGCATAAAATAATGTCAGTCTGTTGTTTAAACATTATAAATTAACTAAAAATATATGATTTTCATTTCTTTTTTCAATTTGAAATTAGCCGCTGCTAGCAGCGTGAAGTTGGCAGCCCAGCAGCGTCTAATTTCACGCACAATTTTTTTTTTGAAAAATCATATATTTTCATTTAATTAACGTTCAAACAACAGACTGACATTATTTTATGCATTCTGGAGTATTTTTCTTGATTTGTTGTGAAGTTTATCTGTAGAAATATAGATTACGCTGTTACGCTGCTGGGCTGCCAACTTCACGCAGCTAGCAGCGGCTAATTTCACATTGAAAAAAAAAATATGAAAATTATATATTTTCTGTTAATTAATGTTTAAACAACAGACTGACATTATTTTATGCATTCTGAAGTATTTTTCTTGATTTGTTGTGAAGTTTATCTGTAGAAATATAGATTACGCTGTTACGCTGCTGGGCTGCCAACTTCACGCTGCTAGCAGCGGCTAATTTCACATTGAAAAAGAATATATGAAAATTATATATTTTCTGTTAATTAATGTTTAAACAACAGACTGACATTATTTTATGCATTCTGAAGTATTTTTCTTGATTTGTTGTGAAGTTTATCTGTAGAAATATAGATTACGCTGTGACGCTGCTGGGCTGCCAACTTCACAAAAAAAATGAAAAAATGTGTAAGTTCTCATCTAATGAACGTTAAAGGTATAAAATCGAATTATATCATCGATTCGTAAGTGTTTAGCCGGATTTCTTGTGCATTTTATGTTTGACTATAATAGTCCGCTACGCGGCCGCTACACTGCCAGATTCACAAAATCGATAAAAATCGTATTTTTTCTTCTAATAAACATGACAGCAACATAATGTTATTACTTCATGCGTTTTTAAGTTTTTGCATGATTTGTGGTGCAGTTTAACTGTAGAAATATATTAAGCTGCTGGGCTGCTAGGCTGCTGGGCTGCTAACTTCACGCTGCTGGGCTGCTAGGCTGCTGGGCTGCCAACTTCACGCTGCTGGGCTGCTAGGCTGCTGGGCTGCCAACTTCACGCTGCTAGGCTGCTAGGCTGCTAGGCTGCTGGGCTGCCAACTTCACGCTGCTAGGCTGCTAGGCTGCTGGGCTGCCAACTTCACGGACATAAATACTTCAAACATCAAATTGCGAAAATTTCCAAAATTAACCACATACTATATCAGACATTAATGCGTAGTAAGATCTCTTCACAGGGACTCAGATGCTGGTATGCTTCAGTAGAACGACCAATTTACAGAAGTCTTGGTGGTAAGACTTGTTTATGACAGTACCGTGAAGACATTTAATTAACCAGTAAATAAGATGTTCAATACGTTAATTAAAGGCTTGGCGCTTTTAGGATCCAATACTAGTTCACTTTTAACAGTTTGCACCAAAACAACGTCAATAAATGGTGTTTGGAATTCAAAGTGTTCTGTCTGTCTTCTGTTATTTTTGTAACAAATCTGTAAGAAACATTGTTTTATACTAGTATGATACAGGCAAGCAGTTTACAAATAGTTCAAATGTGAAATGGTGATGTGTTATTGACATATTAACTACAAAACCCGCTTAAACATCTGGAAATACGAATGATAGAATCAAATACTAGTAATCAATGAAACAATCACATAAAACAAGCCTGGTAGTTAAATTTCTTTAACTGCTTTTTATACAGTGTACCGGTTCGAACCATGCTGTCGCGATAAACTGCCAATATCACCATGTGAATTAGCGGTATGAACCGAAGACCTTTTTCCGTACTCTCTTCAGCTAAACCAGACAGTACATGATACAGCCATACGGAGGCCGGTTAGTCCAACCAGTGTTCCTGGAATGTATTCTTCTAACCGGTACTAACTTACCTTTCACAAGGAGCCGACAACTGACAGTTTTGTCAAACATTCATATAAGTGAATGATTTCCCATGACTGGGATTTAATCTTGTGATAAAATATAAAATAGGCACTAAATAAACCACTGCATGTAGCACGTAACAGACGACGCTTAAATGAGTGTATTCATCCTCACAAATACTTGTAGAACTATTTTTCCTACCCATCTTTCACCGCCGTTTTGCTCAATATCGTTACAAAGTGAGTCACCCTCGGAAATGAGCGTATTTAGCCAGTGGAAATTATTCCGGAACTTATTAAAATGATTGGCAATACTTATCATATTGCATGGTCTACAAGATCGCCAACATGTCTAATTGCTCCATACACCGACTTTTTTGCGCAAGAGTCATACCAAGAGAGCACCGATTGTCATTAGCACGAACAAATATATCTTCATAACAGTGTAATATTTCATTTAATTCCAAGCAGTGTGACATGGATATTGTTGTTTAATGAGTTTCTGCAGGCTTATAATGACTGTAGATTATTTCTGTATTTGTAGAAGTCAATTAGATTGCATAGCAATCCATTAAAGAACATTTCGTTCAGTTTATGCCGACGTTTCAAGAAAAGTGAGAGTGCGTTGATTAGTTTTTTACTTCCTCTTAAATCCCACGTGTGATATCGGGTACGTAAACCTGAAAATTAAATTTGAAACATCGATTGAAGAGAAACACAATGTAAAAGTTTTAATTAAGTTGGCCTTCAAACGACGTGTTAAATTACTCCGTTCTGTTGTAACGGTTTAATTAATTCGATTTCGGCGTCGTCTGATTTCTAATTGCTCAACATGAATTATACCGGAATATGTTTTTAGCTTTCGCGGAAACACATTGAGGACTGGCTGAAAGATTTTAACTTGTCTCAGTAGTTTCTGTTAATTCTTAAGTTTCTGATAAATGACGTATTGGATACTTAGTTTTAAGCATGTGCACCTAACTTTCTTGAACATCACTAGTGGCATACGGCGTTCAATTACACCCTGTTCTTACCATATCTAAATTCACAGAAAGCAGGTAGGGCTTGTATAGGTGCTTTATGCCAGGTACGATAAAAAACCAGGAAATATATACATATTCGAAAAGAGCAGTAATATGATTCTCTTGTATTTCTCGGGAATTTAGCACATTGTGCAAACACTTTCTCTTTCGTTGGAGCAAAAGTAAACTGGAATCAAAGGCCATATTTTAACTCTTCTTTCTAGTTAGTGAATTTTGGTCAATGATTAAACTGTACCCAAATGATAGCTGTTTCAAAGAGTGAACTAGTTTGTTATTCATATGAGTACATACACGATGTTAAGTGGCCACTCTCACTTATTTTTTTATTGTTTCTTCCATTTCAGCGGCTTATGAACGTTTATTTAACAGAATTCCAAATCACGTGCTTACACTACGTCACAAAAGAAGTATTCCAAGATTGACAGTAGAAGAATGCGCGCGCAGGTGTATTTTAGAAATGTCATTTAAATGTTTAGGCTTTGACTTTGAGGTGGAACGAAAGACGTGTTGGTTGACCGACAAAACTGTGCATGACGTTGGCGGCTTGCAGACTAGAACTCAAACTGATTTCTACGAAAGAAAATCACGTAAGAACATTAAATCTAAATGCTCAATATACATATCAATGCCTCACCGAAAACCGAAATTCTCGAAATCCGGCCTTCCTGAAAATCGGAATTTCCCCCGAAAATCGAAGGATTTTTCAAGTCCTATATTTTCGGAAAGTATCAAAAAGTTCTATGAAAACCGGAAATCTTGGAAAACCGGACTTTTGACCCAACCCGGAAGGGGTCCTGTTTTCCGGGGTTTTACTGTATAAAATACGGTTGTCGGGTTTCAACAGAGGTACGGATATATAAAGGCGGGCAGTTTACCTGATCATTTTTATCGGGATTCTGTATCAGTATTGTTCTGAGCCAGTAACTGTCAGATTTGCACACGAACAATCAACATGAAAAATTTGTTAGGGACAACTTATGCTGACCGGGATCCCCCCGGGTTTGAACTCAAAATGGTTAGTCAGTGAGTATGTAGAGATGGTTGGTAATCGTCTGTAGTGAATATGGGACTGTGTTTAATTTTGAATAAAAAATCAAAACTCGTAAACTGACGGAATAGATAGTTTTTTTTGATAAACATTTTTGACGGTGCAGATACTAGGATATTTACTTCGCCTGTCTGTTTATATTTTGTCTGTACAGGATTATTGTTGGCATTTCGTTTTCTTTAGAAATATCAAACGTCGCAATCGGTGAGATAAAAGCGTCTGGGTCTTTTTAGATTAAACAAAAACTGTCAATTTATTTTGTTTTTCAGACGGAGCGCTTGGCAGATTTATAAATTATGGCTACGGGTCATTGCAAACGGTAGAAGGAGTTCAGACGCACGGCAAAATTGTATTAGGGGTCAACCTTGACGCATGCGCGCAACTGTGTTTGGCGGAAACATCATTCCAATGTTCCAGTTTTGATTACGCGTTTGACGAGCAATCTTGCCAACTAAGTCAATACATTGCCGCTAATGTGTATGGAATTCGTACCCAGTTTGATACCAGAAGAAAGATCATGCATTATGAACTAATAGGTAGGAAACTTTCACATAATCTGCAACCAAATGGCCAAATGCCCTATTATGTAACACCACTCATTACAAGAAACAATGGTATCATATTTAAAAAAAGTCCTATAGAAAGATAAATATACGGAACAATATCCCGAATTATCTGTAGCTTATCTACATGGATTTTCTTCCATACTGAACAGAAAGAGTTTAGCATTCTTGTCAAACTTGCATTAATGACCAGCAAAGGTCACCGGTGTTCGGGATATATGGAACTGGTTCCCGTTTTATGACGCAGCACACCAAAACAAACGTCTATGTACAGTCAGGCGGGAACCACTTTAAAATGCTACAACAATCATGTTTGACACATAAAATTGAAATACTTTTTCCGTTCTATTTCATTCCTAAGCTATGTTTTTGATAATAGGAGGCACGATTTGTGCCTAGATTGTTTCCTACACCAGATGCTGTCGCTTGAAACTATATGGTAGTGCCTGTGGTAAAAAGGGATTGTCGGAGACCTTGGTTCTCGAGCTTGGTTGCTTTTTTATGTGCTATTGAATTTGGTTACAGTGTAGACAAATCATAAAAAAGCATGCAAAGTTTGTTTGGTCAGTGTAAACGGACAGTTAAGATTTCCAGGAAATTGGATTAGTGTCTTGTCACACATTGTCTCAGAATGTGTCTTCTCTTGTAATTAATTGAACGTGGATTCTGGAGATAAATTGCAATTTTCATACCTCTTTGAGCTTCCTAATTTGTTTATTTAGCTCGCGGACAAGTCTCGCGCAAATTGATTTGATGAGTTAAGGAAATGTTCGCGGATAAATCTACACCAACACCGCTTGACTGACCACCAGCAAGAAAAGAACCGACGAAATCAATTGAATCTTTGAAAGCTGGCGAGAACATTGGCGGGGATGACCCGCGTCCAATAATCCCAGTTAAAGATGTATTTCATGTTAGAGAATAAAATGAACAACGCCCTAAGATTAATAACTATGTCTAGTCTGATTCGCGGATCTGTATATTTTTTCGTCAGAAATATTAATTCTCCTGAGAGCTCACCATTGTGTTGACGAGGTTGCTCTCGCACGTGACTCAAGACGAAGGAATCTATTTCTTTCACGGACAATGTCCATTCACATCACAAGCGCTCCCATGTCAATCATTCACTACGTGCTTTGTCTGTTGAAGAAATACATCATCTAAATTGGAGTAATACATAACTTACCGTCCAAAACATGTTGTGTCGGCATGACGATGTATGATACTCAGATAATGTTGGGACTTTATAAACTGGTCTCCGTTCCATGCTGTCGTGCAACAATCGTCTATGTGCGGAGACAACGGGGACCAGTTTATGGTCTCCGTTCCATGCTATCGTGCAACAAACGTCTCTGTGCGGTGACAACGGGGACCAGTTTATGGTCTCCGTTCCATGCTGTCGTGCAACAATTGTCTCTGTGCGGTGACAACGGGGACCAGTTTGTGGTCTCCGTTCCATGCTGTCGTGCAATAAACGTCTCTGTGCGGAGACAACGGGGACCAGTTCATGGTCTCCTTCCATGCTGTTGTGCAACAAACGTCTCTGTGCAGAGACAACGGGGACCAGTATAAATATGGTCTCCGTTCCATGCTTTCGTGCAACAAACGTCTCTGTGCGGAGACAACGGGGACCAGTTTAAGGTCTCCGTTGCATGCTGTTGTGCAACAAACGTCTATGTGCAGAGACAACGGGGACCAGTTTATGGTCTCCGTTCCATGCTGTCGTGCAACAAGCGTCTATGTGCGGAGACAACGGGGACCAGTTCATGGTCTCCGTTCCATGCTGTCGTGCAACAAACGTCTCTGTGCAGAGACAACGGGGACCAGTTCATGGTCTCCGTTCCATGATGTCGTGCAACAAACGTCTCTGTGCAGAGACAACGGGGACCAGTTCATGGTCTCCGTTCCATGCTGTCGTGCAACAAACGTCTATGTGCAGAGACAACGGGGACCAGTTTATGGTCTCCGTTCCATGCTGTCGTGCAACAAGCGTCTCCGTGCAGAAACAACGGGGACCAGTTTAAATATATGAATGTTGAAGATATGTGGTATAAAATAATGTATTTTATTAATATCAATGGTGATTTTCAATATTTCCCAATAATATTAATAATAATTGTAGCAGAAACCTGTGCGGTAAAACATTACAATGTGATGACCGCTTCTTTATAGTTTATTCATCTCTTTGTTAAGATCAATTAATCTCGGACTGATTTTCTATCAAGTTTCAATGTTTCAACTTTATAATGAGATTATCCCAGAATCCCATTTTGCTTGGACCAAAAGTTGGCCTATACATGTATATGTATTGTTTGTTCCAAATATACCTAAGTTCTCCTTTTGTACGTTTCCCATTGTCTAATAGATTTGTATTTATGTATATTATGTTTATAATTTCAGAGGAATCTTTGGAATATTTCTATCCGACACCTTACGCTTCTGTGTACAGCAATAATGACCGAACAATCCGGAATGTATCACCGGAAACATGCGCGCGCAAGTGTCTCGAGGAACGAGAGTTCATCTGTCGTTCCTTCGATTATCAGGTAAAAGATACAACTGTAGTTATTTCTATTTTTGCTGTATTTGCGGCTACTCATTGATTAGGAAGTCCCGCCCGCTTAACTCAGTGGTTTGAGCGTTGGTCTATTGATCAAGAGGTTGTGAGTTCGAACCCCGGTCGATGCTCACACTGTCCGTGACTTAAGATATTACATCCTACCTTATATTGTCCTCCACCTCTGAATTATGTGAGGTAGCTTGACAGTAGCTTACGGATAGAATGTGGTTAGTACTGGTGTAGGTCTAAATGAAGTTCAGGGAAGCTAAATTACAACATTTGTTTTTTTTACTTAACTTCTTGAAAATGTGGTTAAATCCGATGAAATATATTAAGTGAATTATGAACATCATGTGGTCAAATGAAGCTTTTTTATTATTACTTATGACTTAGATATTTAAAGCAAAATGACCACTGAATAAAGGCCATCTGACAAAGAAGGCCACGTTTTGTCGTTCCACAGGGTGGCCTTGTAAAAGAAAGATATCATGAACTACAATTTCGGGTCCCGGTATTTCACTTTAGTAGCGTTTGACTGTATACATGTATACTGTATACAATTTGAGAAATGAAATTAATTTCGGGGTTACCGTTATCATAAAATCCATCGGAGAAGAATATAACATGTTCACAGCTTAAATAAACGAGTCAAAATGCCTCCGACCATCGGCAGTTAGAACAAGAATAAACCATAAGAAGTTTCATACGATCCAATTAGTGAACACTAAATAAATCGCGACTGTCAAATAACGTTATTATTACGTTCAAGCAAGCAGCTGGGTTTCTCAATATTTGTTAAAAGTCGTGTTGACTCAATCCTAATAACTTAAGGATTTCCTATCTACGCTCGCTATATATCTCCGCATTGATAGCAATTATCGCAGGAATTAATTGTTGCTTCGTATTATTTATAATGACTTTTTGTTAATAATTTGCTGCGAGGAGCGAATATGGCACACGACTCACGCTTCGTAGCGTCATTAATTGTCTCTTTGGCATCCACGTTTGACCTCGATTAATCGACATCTTGTCCAGCATTGAATTATCTTATTGAACTGGACATAAATGATGATACAAATCACTTGTGCCATACGGCAATACATTAGTCATATCCCTATTTGTATACGGCAATGGATTTGTGACCGCTGCCGTGGTCCATGGTTTATGTGCTGGACTTGTTACCCGGCGGTCCGAGTTCGATTCAGGACAGTCATGCCCTCCATGCAAATTTGTCAGAAATAACGATTTTTTCTTCATATTTGAAGAAGTAGCCGACTCCCGTTGGAATGGTTATTAATGGTTAGCATACAGTCCTGGACAACAGGCGAACTGGCCTGCGTATATAAATGAAATATCGTTTACAAACAAACAAACAGTTGATTTGTATTGTCTTGTAACACTATGGCGTTCATATTACAATAAGCACGTGATGTGAATTTGTGTTTTGGGGAGAGTCACGTGATTATGACGTTACGGATTTTAGTGAAAAAATATTAAGAAAGAAAAAACTAAGTTAAGAAAAGGATGTAAAATATTACGTACATTCACTTAATCAATCTTTTTTTCATTATCAAAATAATGTCCAAGTTTATAAATAAAAAAGGCTAATCAGTTGCCTCGAATTTCCGCTTCTATGATTGACCGGAAATAGACTTAATAGCTGAGTGCCATTTTACAGTGGGAACCGGAAATGAACATTGACTGACTAAAGCATTCTTTATGTATACATTGTATGTCCTTCGTAAATAAGACAGCTAAAAGGAGCGGTAGTATTCCAACCGTATGAGCTAATGATTGACATGCGCAGTGGATACTAAGTCGTTAAGCTAGAACGCCAATTTGCTATCTATTGCGACAAGAAAGTCAAAACATCCTTGTTACTATTTGGATAAAGAAAGTGGGGCGAGCATTTAAAGCTCCTAAATGTCGATTTATGATTAAACGACGTTTGGTCGCCATTAAAAGGAGTAACGTCATTGTAATATTGTTCACAGAAAATGACAGCAAAGAATGATTTTCGGATATATTATCTTATTCATTTTTGTTGATTCAGGCTGACTTTTTAATGATTTTGTAATTTTTAATTATAACCATATGTAACAAATCAACGTTTAATTCATAGATTCAGAAAGGCACTTGCTTGTTGAGCCACGTGACAGGAAGTGACGCAGGTGGTTTGTATACACCGGAAGGAGTTCACGTTCATCATTTTGAAATGAAACCATATTTAGGTGAGTCTTATTGACGACTGAATAAACATTGAGACTTCGTTAATATGTTTATCGGTCTCTCAGCTCAAATTATATATTTTGTCTGTTTTTATGTTCATTATGGCTTAGCATTAAAGCCCTGTTGAGCTTTTGTGGTGGCGAATCTTCCGTGAAAAGTACGAATTGACTTGGGGCGAATCCGAAAAATAAAGTACGAACTTTCTGGTGGCGAATTTTCAAAAGTACGAATTGACTTGGAGCGAAACCGAAAAATAAAGTACGAAATTTCTGGTGACGAATCTAGCATTACTGAAAAACAAAACAAGTTTGCTAATTTATCTCAACTACATATTCACAGAAGGCGGATTTTTTAAATTAACTGATAAACAATGATTTGCTGACACATTTTACTCAGTATCAATATATCTACGTCATAGCTAGTGGAAGACTTTAAATGTGCATATTAAATATATTCATGTGTATTAATTCAAATTCAATAATGACAAAATTCAAAATTTTCCGCCTTCTTGCAATTTAAATAATACAACAAGAAAATTGTTGTTGTTTTACTGTCTGTATTTGCAATAATATATAACACTGTGATACTGAAATTCTCAATGTGCACCATTTTAGCCGGCCGACGACGTATTAATTGAACGTTTAAGCGTGTTTCTCCAGGACCACAACAAGATACTGTGCAATCATGATACTTCTCAAGCTAATAGTGTTTTCCCTAAATCCTTTGTATAAAACAATGTCCATACATGTACCCACCAGTCCATATATTAAACAACTTCAAGGGAAAAAGCTATCGTCTGAATATGTACTCTTTTACTACATGTTTTTTGTTCGTCATATGTTCTGTTCTATAAACAAAACAAAAATGATTATCATGTTTGAAAAATTGTATTGTCTATAACATTGTTAATTTTATTGTCCATTAAATTGTTAAACATTTAGATTAACCGTAGCCATGGAAATTGTTTAGTTCTCGTTAAAACCTAGCAATATAAAGGATGGATATACCGTAATATCAATATAATTAATGATTTGACATTAGAGAATACCAAAGTGGACACATACGAAACTAAACATGGTTAATCACATGACGTCATTGACTGAAGATAATTCAGTGTCTCACAGATAATTGTGATATAATATGATAAATATAAGGTTATTTTCATTCGAGATCATTTTATCTATTGTTCTGAATTACTAAATTAAAAAAGCTAATGGGTCTTTGGTGATATATATTTTATCATATGAGATTAATTGCTCTGAATTGCTACTAAAACGTTACACGGTGATATCTTTTCAAGCAAAATACGTTGAGAAGGAACTTGAGGTTTGGGGATGGCGGCTGTTACCAAGTTTTATAACCCCGGGGTCAAGGTCTAGGGTAATAACACTTGTAACAGACTTCCCAGCTCAAATATATCAATTTGTGTCTTGAATATTCTATGGGAAATCAACCATTATTGCAAGAATCGCTTTTAAGAGCTGGTTCAGAAACAGTTAACTAAAACATTGCTATTTTCGGTTACAGATTGTGGCGGTATATTTACGGAAGACAGAGGGACATTAGCTTCACCGAACTGGCCCCGACACTACTTACATCACCTGAACTGTACCTGGACGATACAAGTGTCAGAATTCAAAGTATGTGATATTAGTAGTTCCGAGACATAATGCAACTGTCAATATTTTGCTCGCCCGGGGGTGGGGGCGGCGGGCATACACGGGACTTTAGACAGAAGACCATTTCCGACAGGCGGGAAATTTATTAGACTTAATGACTCCAAGTCCCGGGAAATAGACTTTGGCCGGGTTTTACATCCCTGTAGCATTTGACACACTAAGAAGGCTCTAGGATGGTGATTTAGACGAATACGGTTGTCTGTAGGGTAGGAATTTAGACAGCAAAATTTTAAAAGTGTCA
This sequence comes from Lutraria lutraria, assembly GCA_964023205.1. Lineage (NCBI taxonomy): Eukaryota > Metazoa > Mollusca > Bivalvia > Venerida > Mactridae > Lutraria > Lutraria lutraria. The sequence goes on along the minus strand of OZ026840.1, from coordinate 30,117,773 downwards.
AATTCCCTTGGGTCAGCCCGCCGCCCACCTCGGGTGGGCAAAATATTGACAGATGCATAATAGTGAAGTATTTTCTATTACACTCAGTAACTGTTACCATTCCATAACGATGTAAAATCCGATAATGCAGATAAACCTGTCCGGCCGTGTTTGTTAAGACCGAGTAATGGGTTTGGATAAGAGAAGATATTGGACAAGAGAGGTTTTATGAAACATTATTTAAACTATCCGGCATTGTACCTTAATAATGTATTTGCTTCATCGGGTTTACGCCCCTTTTCAACAGTCTGAGTCATATGAGGGGGACAGTTCACCTAACCATCGTTCCTGGGAAGAACCAATACTCGACTCCCATCCTCCGTCAGGAACTGCCTACTTTCTCACATAAGGAGACATGGTCGGTAGCAGGGCTCGAACCCAAGTCCCTCTATCAGTGAGAGGTTACAGTGATTTGGAGTCGACCACGGAGGCGGGCCAGTACCTAACCAAAGGGTATATGACCGATTACTGTGCCCGGATTAAAGGAGTAAGAATAAGAGAGGTTTTCGAAAGAGAGATGTTTGTATTTGAGAGGTAAAGGGGTATCAATATTATGTAAGCCGACTGTGAGCAATGCATATATGACTTAAACCCCTGGTTTATGATTTCCGTGACTCGGTCACTTAGTCCAATAGGTAGAGCAGTGTTAGAGGTACAAATAACTAGGAATCCTGAGTTCGAAACCTCGGCGTGGCACATCTTCTATGTGTCACAGACAATTAGATAGAACTTATATCTTAGGGTATTCATTCGACACCACTCGATATATATGTATTAAGAAGTTGACCATGTTAATACAAGGTCAGCTCGGGTGTGGAATCCTGGGAAACGAATATAATTAAAGTACTGTCAAACCTGTGAAAAGACAAGATATGGCCTTTATTGACAGATGACCTTTATTTAGAGATCAGTTTGTTTTAGATAACCAATTACAGTTTTTAATGGCATTTATTCACAAGATTACCTTTATTCGGAGGTGGTTGCTAATCATGACAGGTTTGACTGTACTTCGGAAGCACTTTCATCCTGAAAGCAATGTTTTTGTCAATCAGGCAAACGTTGACATCCAATTTACTGTTCGTGATGTTTTGACATTTCTCGATATTCGGTATTAATTGTTAGTTCTGTATTACGGAAATATTTGCATTCGCAGTATATAAATTATGCTAGTTTTTTATTTCTAAATTGTCTTCGGAATAATTTGAAACAACAATACAAGGCAAGGTTGACAAACTTTGGTTGATTAAATAAACAGAAAGAATCATAATTATATATTATATTAGAGACTTGCTCATACAAAATCATTTACTACGAAATTAAGGCGAAAAAACTACAGAATAGAAATGTTGTATTTGGAATGATCGAACAGGGAATTCGAAGAAAATAATTTATAAGCTATTAATGCATGTATCAAAATAATTTCCAGACATAAATCTGATCTACGAAAAAAATATAATTATTAATTACAAATCCCCATCACAAGTAGGTTTAAACTTTAAAAGCTTTTTATTACATTCAATTTGCTTGATTGGTTAATTTAATTTCTTAATTGTCATGGCTATTTAACTATTCGTGAAATTTAAATGGACATTCTATGATTTCCAAATCTACCAGAATAGACACTCTGAAGTACATGTATTTTTTATTATTAAGAGGTTAATGATTTAAAAAATAGGATTGGTAGGTAGGGGATTTTTTAAATTGTCATTATTGTTCTAGAAGGCATGCGGAAAAATAATAAAGTGAGACAATAGGGCTACCGTTCCTAGGATCAAATTGAATAACTAGGGTCGCGGAGTGGATAGGGTATGTCAGAATATTGTTTGGTAACCAAAGAAAAAAGAAGATATTTTTACACCTAAAGAATGGCAAGCTTCGACTAAAAATCCATATACACAATAATATAGCTGAACATATGGCAACAAGAAAGTCATATTAAGCAGTTGAAACTAAAGACGCATGCATTACTATTTTTAAAGACCTCAATAAGTTTTGAAGTAAATTAAACGCATTATTTGAAACCTTTATACGCCGTGAAAGACTATTCGTATTTATATGATATAGATATAAAGAACCTTACAGATTAAAAAAATGAGGTCTAGCAAAATATGAATATAATAAGACAAGTATTCGGAACGCCAGGAATTCAAGGTAACTGTGTTCCACTGTATTAGTAGAAGTTGTATATTGTAAATAATTGATCTCTTTTTAATGTTCCAGATCATACGATTTGAACTGTATCATTTAGATCTAGGATGGCAAAGTGATGAACCATGCGATATTGAGAACGACGTATTATCGATTAAAGAATTTAGACAAGGGAGACAACACGTGACTTGTGTGAAAAATTTCCAGACGCAGTTGTCTACCTTCACTAACTCGGCGACGGTCACATTTTCAACAAACAGCGATAATGATGCCCAGGGCTTCCGTATCTTTTACTTTGCAGGTAAGCAATCCGACAGACAGTGGTTTGGTCGTATTTCATATGATTAAATGTAATTATGTACATCTTTTATTGAATTTATTGCTCTAATCGCGAATTGAGAAATTGGTGGACGAACGGACATTTAATACATTAACAAAATTTCTTATGCGCTTAATAGAAACAAATCAGAAAATTGGTTATCAAACAACTCAATTTATAAAAAAAACTTAATCATGAAGTTGTTAAGGCCATCATCGCATATCAGGTTTAAGCACATATGAATAAGTATCCTATATTTAGAATTATCAAAATAAACCAATAAATATCTTATATCAATGCTTGTTGAATTTGCCAAACAAGATGGCCACCAAGGGAGGTAAATATTGTAGATGTGGGAACTATGTATTGATGCATTGATTTGGTGCCTATTTGATGTTTGCTAAATTAATGTGTTGATTGATTGATTTTCGATTGGTCCATCCATCTACGATCATTGATGGACTAATTGATTGATTAACGTATCTGGCTTGCTTATAATCGCTAAAATAATGTTAAATGATATTTTACATTATTTACAAAGATTAAATATATCATGCTTTAATACCAAGCAACAAAAAATTCTAACCGAACGCTCAAAAATGGTGTTTCATTGCGATAAATACTGCACCCTTTTGTCGACTTTTCCTTATCTGCGTTAAACATCTCTAACGTAATGTGCATTGTATCGGTACGATATGATACTATTAATTCATTGATGACAAAAATTTGTTACAAAATCTCTTACTAGACATCAAACCTGGGCGTGGTTTCAATTATTGAACCGTAAACATAAGCGAGTTTGATTGGCTATCAAAATTGAATGGGGTGCGTCAAATTCGTTGATTTCATGAGACGATAATGATCGTTAATTGCTCAGCTTAAAAAAACACAGTACGTGTCATTTTCGAATTAACATTGCCGTCTTATTTGATTACGGATTTCCAAGCGGTTTTCGGTATTTTGTAGCGGAAATGTTAATCTAGGGAACCGTGCCTCAGAATGATGATACTTGTTTTCATTTTTTATCTATGGAGTATTACGTAATAAACAGCGGGGTTTTGGGTACGGACTTTCTTTAAAGACAATAATTATTATCTATTGAACGGAGGACTTTATCAAAAAAAAAATGAGGCACGGTTCCCTGCTTTATACATTTATAGTCATTCTAAGGTTATTTATTGTAATATATTCCTATATAGAGAGTAGTTATCGTTGTTAAAAAAATTGTAAATTACGTGCGATATTGGTTTATAGAAGACCAATCAAATGTAATATTTGTTTCAAGTTACTTGCAATGCACTTTATACAGTGGGTTTATTTTAGTATATAATTATGGTTTAGTTTTTAAATCTATAAATTGGTGAAACTTGATTTGACCTGACATCCACGCCAGACACCTTAAACAAATATTAGTTATAAAGTATTTTAGTATGAACGCTACTATCGTTGATATATTATTTTTCAATCGTTTCAGACTGGCCATGCAAACAGACGCTTACTAAAGATAACGGCGAGTTTGCTTCTCCAAGATGGCCGAGTTCATATCTTCCACAGGCCTCCTGTGAATGGCATATTCGAAGTCCAAATAACTCGAACATTTTCCTTATGTTTAGTTCAATAGAATTAGAGGACCACACTGGTTCAAACTGCAGAACGGCTTACGATAAAATCGATATTTACGACGGAAATTTTACGACATCGCACCGCTTGAAAACACTTTGCGGCAATCGAAGAAGACAATATTCAGTGACGTCATCGGGAAATTCTCTTTACGTCGTGTTCACGTCAGACAGTAGGGTTCAGGCTAAAGGTTTTCATGCGTCATACAAATTCAACTATTTTACAACAACTTCAACAACAACAACAACTACAACAACACCAGTGACGTCACCGACTTCAACCTCAACCAAGTCTATAACAAGTGTCAAATCATTTATAGCAAATAAAAATATGAAAGATAAGCAAACCTCTACAGAAATAAAGAATAATTCAGAAAGTGTGTCAACTCAAAGAGACTCTGGTCCAACAAATAACACGACAACACCGGTTTACGGGAACATGTCCATTTCCGGTGTAAAGATGGCTATGATAAGCGAACGAGACAGAAAGGATGAGGTTGTTCACCTGACAGCCATTTATGTAGAACCTATAGCTGATGATACAGGAGCTGGTGTTACTTACAATACTACTGCAGATACTGGAATAGAAAGTAATGATAGTCTTGTACTAGTATATAAAGTCAAACCTGTGTTAGCGTCCGTCTCCTTATAAACGCCATCCTGTGAATAAATGTCAGTCTTTCGAAAACCGTCATTGATTATTTAGAACATAATTACCTCCAAAATAAAGACCACATTACAATAAAGGCCACATTATGTATTTCCCAAGGGTGGCCTTTGTTTACAGATTTGATTGTACTTGAATGATAAAACGCTTGATATGCATTACACATATCATATACTTCACAAAATAACTAAGTTACCATCTATATTCTTTCAGTATTATTCCTTATCTATGTGTTGGGTTCACTTTGGTTCCTTTCTTTTACAAATTTCAAAACAAAAATAAGACAGAAACCAGTCGTGAGTTTGAGTGAAAACAAACATTAAATTTTAATCAATATAACTTTGACCATTTATTTAAATATCATCGAGTATTGCATCATGGTACTTACCTTTAGAAGTAACACTGCAACAATAGAAGGCGGCTACCTAGGAATTTTTAAGAATGTATTAAAACTAATTTAGGTCAGTAGTTAGACCTCTCCAAATCAATACGAAACGAATAAGGATATAAATTTCTTGATTCTCTTGTATCTTATCCCCCCCCCCTCTCTCTCTTTCTCTCTCGGGGACGGCTCTGAAATGCCCATAGCTGTCGCAAGGGTCGTTAAACAACATATTAATAAATAGATCAATTGTTTGTGTTGAAATGAATCATGTATTGTTTACTTCCAGGTGACGATATTGGCAGAGGGAACACACCAGGTGCTGATGTGGATTTTGATATAATATATACAGGGAAAGATCTGAAAACTATTATTCTCGGAATATTCGCAGCTTTTGTGACAATCCTTACAATAATGAGTATAGCCATCATGTTAGTGTGCAGATATTACAGGTTAGACTTTTCAATTTTCCATCTGTTTAATCAGATTAATCTGTTAGTTATTGATGTGAGGTCGCGGCCGTAGTCCAGTTGTTAGTGCGCTGGATTTGTAACCCGGCGGTCCGGGTCCGATTCCCGGTCGCTGCAGGCCATACCCTTCCATGAAGATTTGACAACAATGTCGATTTTCATCCACATGTCGGGAAATTGTCGGCTGCTTATGGAAGGGTACGTTATCACTGTTTAGAATACAGTCCAGAAAAAAATGTTCGATGAACAATATATAACAGAAAAATAACGGCGATAAACCCAATTAGTAAATAAACAAATGGTCATGGATGTCGAAAAAAAACACGAAAAGTGGTTGAACACTACTAGCATCTAGTACAATACTTAGTCTAATAGTGTGTATGTTACATTATTATTAGGAAACGCTGGCATTTTTTACTATTGTCTCATAATTATGTTGACAAGGAAATGCAATCATTTTGTTCACTGTGGTTTAACGCTGCACCACCTACAAGAGCCATTTGACGATATCCTCCAGCATTAACGACAAAGGATGAACCCATAGCTTACATCTATGTAGAACCACCAACCTTCTATACATACAAGCTGATCAACTTCCTCACATGTGAAGATTATGTGATCCCGGGTGAAATTTGAACGCCCAACAGTGAGAGGCCAGTGAATACGAGTCAGATACTATAACCACTCGATCACAGAGGCCCCATAAGTACAACCATTTAAACATAGTTATAAGTAAAATCATATGTTCTGTGTGAAAATCGTATTACGCTGCTTGAATATTTGTTTTATTATGTACTTACAGACGGCGATTACCGAAACATAGACAAGGGTCAAATCTCCAGCATCCAGACGAAAATGTATCATTATGTCATAATAATGGGTATGTAGCTTAGTGATATTATAACAATTTACTACAAGACACGTCTATACTTGTCTTAACATAAGAAATATGATCGGAATAAATCAAATTGCGTTCCCTGCTACGGTCGGTAATATCGCCGACATAAACATGTGGGAATTTAACACACATTATTTATCGATAAAACATGGTTGGCTATTCCATTTTACCCATCCGATTGTAAATTCGTAATTGTTATGGCTAATGACGTCACGGACTATGTACGCGTATTTGTATAAAGGAGTAAAATCTAAAATCTGACAGAAGATGTTGTTAATTTTGAAATACAAAACAATATAATTTATAAGAAATCAATATTTAAAAAATTACTTTGAAAGGCCATGTCAATGTAACTTGATTTTTCATAAAAGTCATCAAAGAATAGTTAGTCTAAAGATACAAATAGAATTTCACTCATTATTGTGCCGCTAGAAGGAATCCATAAATAGCATCACATATTATGAAACACACATGTACATGTTAATAAATAAAAAGGAAGAACGGGCTAGACAATGTATATAGGCCATTTTCTCATAAATGTGATATTTGGGTACCCTTATTTCCAACTTTAACTATACTGTATGTTATTTGCAGGGTTTCAAATCAACCTGATGAATTTAAGGATGAAGGGGACGTGGATGAAGCGGCTAGACTTCCGTTACCAGGGTAACATAATTTATATTATGTATCCCTATTATATCTCCCTCTAAATTCACTGTGAAATATGATGATCAACACACCGTACCGTATGCATTTAGTGTAGACCTCAGATAGTTGAATTAATCTTAGTTCTAGTTTAAATAGCCATATTATAAAAGCTCAAGTTTAGTAAAATATACATGTAGTATAATAACTACCGTTTTAACAAAGATATAAGATTTCTAAGCTAGGCACTTGGGCCCATCTTTACGCGTAATCTCGGGGAAACAAAATAAATAAAGCAACATGCCATAAAACTGAGTTTGAAACCTTTAAAAGGTATGGTGAGCTCTATTGATAGAAAGCATTATTAACAGGGCGGCCACTGTTATAA